>JZKD02S1050079.1:0-23628 GCA_000966675.3 Picea glauca | reverse complement strand
GCAGCATCACCTTGCAATTTGAGAGCTACCCAATGGGGCCAAGTATCTTCCCATACTGATTTTCTTTCTTTAATGAATGATTCAATACTAGGGCCATCACATTTCCCTGTAAAATGCATCTTTCTAGGAAAAAACCCCAAAAAATAGATCAATAAGTTACGACAAAAAATCGCGGTTTTTTTCAGAAAAACCTTACAGTGGGGGCCAACTCAAGGCCACATGGATCTCCACATGAGCAAGGGCCGAGAGAAAGGGGTCTAGTGTGTGCATGTTTTTTCCCAAAGTGGGTTTTCAACCTTATAAATGGGTTTTTTTAGTATTTTATGTTGATTTTAATAGATTTTTACCATATCTTGGTGGATATTGGCCCAAATTGAGTGCCACAAGAGGTGGGTTTGTGGGATTTGAGCCCTCTACCTCATGGGTATATAAACCAAGCCATTATGGAGTTTAAGCAAGCAACTTGGAGCAAATTGAAGAAGAATTTGTGAAGGCCAAGTTGTCTTATGCAGTGAAGCTAGAAGAGTAGTTGAGCTTTGGAGACAATTCCTGGGAGTTCTAATCCACCTTTTTCAGTGTCATATGTTGCATCGAGTTCCTGAGATAGAGAAGAATGCATCTGAGTTATTCAGAGACCTAAATGATGTAATTTTGAAGAAAATTTTTAAGAATTGAATTTTAATAGAGAAGCCTCCTCCACTGAAGACAAAGGCCCAGATACGTAGAAAATTGTGTCGAACTCCGTTATCAACTTCAAGATTGATGGTTTGCTTCTTTGTGTTTTTTTGCTAGCTCACTTCATTCCTTAAGTTTTTACTTCTTATACAGTCACATGCATTGTCATTAAATATCTTGTTATTTAAGTCAACGTGTAAAGTACTAAGCATCGATTTCATATCATGTTTGCAACTTGATATTCTATAGGGAAAAAGAGAACTTCAATAAATCGATCATGAATGAGATTTCTAAAGAAGTGCATGTGTAGATCAATGCGTTTTTTGTGTTGATGTTGAACTAGATCTTTGGAGAGCTTGATAGCACTATGATTGTTGCACCAGAGGGTGGTCATATGTTGTTGTTAGAATCTAAACTCTGAAAAAATATGTCAAAGCCACAAGGGTTCTTGACTTGCATTAATTGTTTCTCGGTACTATGCTTCTACTGAAGAAAGAGAAATAGCTTGTTGTTTTTTAAAATCCCAAGTGATAGGTCTAGAACCAAGGCTGAAAGCATAAACTGCAATAGACTTTTGTTCATTAAGGTCATCATCCCAATCCAAATAAATGAAACAAACCAACAAAGGATTCCCCCCTTAACTGTAATGTATCCCTATCTGAATTGTACCCCAAACATATTGAAGTATCCTTTTAGTTTCTTTCCAATGGATTTCATGGGGTGTTTGCATATACCGAGCAACACGACCAAGAACAAAGTAAATATCAGGATGGGTATGAGTCAAATATAAGAGGCTACCAACTAGCTGACGATACAAGGTGGCATCAACTTTGGGACAAGTTCAAGTGGCATCAAGTTTGACTCCAAATTGGAAGGGAGAAGGGGTTGGTTTACAATCATCCATGTGAAAGAAAAGAATAGGGTCACATGCATACTTAGACTGGGAAATAAATACTCCTTCCTTGGTTTTCAATACTTGAATGCCAATAAAATAATTCAAATAGCCTAAATTCTGTCAATTTAAATTTATTTTTAAGGTTGGATTTCACATGGGTTAAAAGGTCAGGGTCACTACCAGTGAGGATAAGGTCATCAACATAAAGAAAAATCATTATGATATGGATTCCTACTTTCTTGGTATAGACATTAGGTTCAGAAGGACATCTAGAAAATATGGTGTCAAGAAGAAGGTTGTTCATTTTGGCATACCAAGATTGAGGAGCTTGCTTAAGAGCATAAAGAGACTTCTTAACATGAAAAAAAGGTTGGAGTAATTTTGGACATAGCCAAGAGGTTGTTCCATGTAGATTTATTCTTTCAAATCTCCATTCAAGAAGGAGGATTTAACATCCATATGATGGACCTCCCATTTATGTGAGGTGACAAGGGCTAGAACAAGGTAGATGGAATTCATTTTGGCTATAGGAGAAAAGGTTCATTATAGTCAATGCCTTCAAATTGAGAGAACTCTTTGTCAACTAACCAAGCCTTGTGTCTTTCAACACTTCCATCTAATGCATTCTTACTTTTGTACACCCATTTACATTTGAAAATGTTTCTTCCTTTTAGAAGAGGTACAAAATCTCAATTATCATTCTCCATTAAAGAGAGATACTCTTCATTAATTGTTTTGTTGTAATATGGGTGAGTTGAAGCTTCTGAAAATGTGTTTGGATCATGAGTCTTTGATACTTGAGCTAAAAGAGAATAGGCTTGCTAGAATTGTGAATGTGTATGATGTTGATATGAAGGATCACTGGCAATATCACCAGTTTTGTCTTGAGTTGAATGGACCCATTTGGGAAGCGGTGATTCGTGTGTAGGTTCATGTTCAATGGACTCATATGGAGGAAGGTGAGTAGGTAGAGGTGGATTTTCATCCTCAATTTCATCATCCGAAGAAGAAGAAACCATAATAGAAACAAAATATGGAACAAATATCGATGATGGATCTCAAGCCAAAGATGGCACAAATGCTAAATTAGACTTGTAGGCTAAGAGATTTTCATCAAATTTAACATCTCTTATAATGATAATTTCATTGGAATGAGGTTGAAGAAGTATATAACCTTTGAAATCTTTATAATATCCAACAAAAATACACTTCTCACTTTTAGGCTGTAAAACTTTCCTTTTATCATCGGGAATGTGAGCCCATGCTACACTACCAAGTACACGGAAGTGACTTACATCTAGCTTAACTTTATTCCATACTTCTTCTAGTGTTATATTTTCTATACCCTTTGTGGGAGTGTGATTTACTATGTAATTTGCATAGTTGATGGTTTCTACCAAATAATGAAGACTTAATCCCTTAGATTGGATCATACAATTAGCCATTTATTTTAATGTGTGATTTTTCTCTCAAAAAAACCATTTTGTTGTGGTGTATATGGAACAATATGATGCATCTGAATGTCATGTGCAGTGCAACAACTCGTAAATTTATTAGTCACATATTCTCCTCCATTATCTATTCTTAACCTTTCAATTTGATGTCTAGATTGTTTTTCTACAAGGGCCTTGCAGGCCAAAAACTTGTCAAAAACTTCACTCTTAAGTTTTAAGTAAACCCAAGTGCATCTACATAAGTCATCAATGAAAGTTGAGAAATATTTTCTCCTAGAGAAAGAAGGAAAAGAAATAGGACCACACAAATCATTGTGAAAAAGTTGCAAAGGGGTTGAGGCGTTCCAAGAGGCACGTTTGTAAAAAATGTCCTGATGATGTTTTTCGAGAACACAACCAACACAAAAACCATATCTACAAGAAACAAGAGGAAGGTCAGTCACCATGTGTTTATTACATAGTTGTTGCAGTGAGTGATAGTTTAGGTGACCAAAGTGATCATGCCAAAGTTTCATCGATTTATTGCTATGAGCAACAAAAACTGAATGAAAAGATGATGACCCAAACTTGTCAAACTTGTACAACTTGGTAATATCATCAACAATTCAAGTTTATAGGAAATGATTAGAATATTTTAAATCCTTGATTACAAATTGGTGAGGTGAAAAATCTATGGTTTTACGTTCACTTGAATGAGTAATCTGATACAATGAGAAAAGGTTGCGGGAAAGACTTGGAATGCATAATACATCATTGAAATGACCATTATCTACACGAACTACTCCAGAGCCTACAACACTAAGAGATCTATCATCATCAACAAATATTTTCTTGCTGTTACATTCTTATCCATATTATAAGATGTTCCATAATCAATAAGCCATTCATCAGAAGAAGAAGTACAAGTTTCATTGAAGGAGAAACCAGAAGCAAAAAGTGCATTTCCATGAGAAGAAGAAGAAGAAGAATCAATATTGATATTGTGCTTCTTCATCGTTGCTTCTAATACTTCTGTTGGAGCCACCTTTTTCATTTTGGTTCAAATCTATTTTAAATGTCAAATGTCAGTTCTTAAGTTCTTTTTCACTTCGTGACATTCACCTACTGAAAATATCAGTAGTCTCGACATGCAAAATAGCGGGAGATGTGATGTTTCATAAGTTACCACTTTAATCGTTAAATGAAGGTTGTTGCTTTTCGTACCTCGGAATATCTCTCTTTGGGAGTTACAAGTCACAAGATTTACAAACCCCAATGTGCGAGGTCACGAAAAGTTTCAAAAGCTTACCTCAGGTGAAAGCTAAGAGTGGGACCATGTAAACCCCAGTCAAATGTTGTCGGGATTTCACGTCTCGGCATTCACTCTCTCCTAAAACATTACCGCTAAAACTCCAAAAGACGAAGCCACAAAAATTTTACCTAAGTAACTCAGGTTAGAGTCAAGGTTGATTAGTCTTGACCATGATTTAAGCTCCTCGAGATTTTGCGACTCGGCATACTTTCCTCTCAGAAACAATACCTTTGAAGTTCCGAGCCGCGAAGTCGCGATATAAATTAAAGAGTAATCAATTAAAACACTTAATCCTAGTTACGTCCTTGCTTAATTAAGTATAATCATCACAATCTCGGGTTTTAGAGGGTCGAAAGGTTAGAGTTGAAAGTCCCAATACGGCGAACGCTGAAATGATTGATTTAAATCCTAATTAAGGAAGTCAAGCCAACCATAATCAATGTTTAATGAAAATGATAATAACACACAGTTTATGAGGTAATTTCAAATGTTCCTTTCCCCAGCTTGTCCCACAAACCGTCGAATTTCATGGCATTAATTGAAAATAAGGCGAAACGACAAAGTAAGGATATGATTTTTATTGCCAAAATATCTATCTAATTATGATTGGACTGTTCTGTTAGTAAGAACATCGATGTGTTAAATGTTCAAAGATATAGATCTTTTGCTTCCTATTTTATTTGTAAAGTTCATTTCTATCCCGCACAGAGAAATTTTTCTCAGTAAGCTAACTTCTATATGTATACGCATTTTTATTGCATAAGAGCTAAGTTACAATCCCCTGTCATGGCCCTACAAAAAGAATCCAAGGCAAGCATTGAGGTTTTAGGACAAGGTCCTGATAATATTTCAGATGCTTCACCTCGAAGCGTTGATTCTGTACGAACCTGGTCATATGTCTTAGAGGTGTTGCAATCACAGTTGGTGAACTACTCGGATGATTCCAATGACAATGAGACAAACGATATGACTACCAAATACAAGATCATCGTCTAGGCAGAGATGCACAAAGTAGCGGCCCGACCACATATTCTACCTTACTATGACATGATCTGATGGGTGCCAGATCATGTAGACATCCCTACCAGAACCATCATCAGTGAGAAGGGGGTCACTGTTGGGATCTTCAGACCAAAAAACTTACAGGTTATGTACAAATTACCACCCGTGTAAGACTTCACGTACAATGCATAGTTTCTAGATGGTTTTAAACAAAAGGAATGCGAGAAATACGTGAAAAGTTTATCTGATTTGATCAAGGATTGGGTCTCACACCCAGCGAAGTTCAGGGCAGACAACAATGGAATTTATTCCATATCTTCTTTGGAACCACATTTCAAATACGTAGCGATGATGACCTGTAGATTGTATGGGAGGGAAGACACCACATATTTTTTCCTCCAATAGGTGCCCTTGATATACTCAGTAGAAGAAGGCTCTTCTTTTGACTAGGGAAAAATGTTATCAGATAGCCTGACCAGTCGGATTACAGAATATCAGATGTAGAAAGAGAGCGAGAAAGTTGCTTCATTTTTTATGTCCTCATATCTCATGGACGCAATATGTTCCATGATGCATTTTCCCTTGATGAATTGGATTTGGGCTCCATCGAATGCTGAGCCAGTCCATGTATACCATTCTAATCTTTGGGAGGAAAAGGCTTCGGATTTTGTATACGAAATCTTCAACTGGGTGATGGTACCGATGCATGTTGCCATCTTCAGTAGTCCACTGCCCAGGATATCAGATAGCATCACAGAAAATTTAAGTAGAGTGTTCGATTGGTATGTGGAGAAAGAATTCTCATATAGTAGGGTTTTTGGCGCTTCCGTCCCTCCACATGCTTTACCCTTACTTATACCCGACAGGCTAGCTTGTCATGAGATCACCAGGAAAACTGTAATTGGTGGTACAAGTAAAGAACTAAAACGGTATTCAAAAAAGGTATGGCCACCTTTTCCTATTCATTTAAACACCTATTCATTATTAGACTTATGGAATGCAAAGGCCAATGTAGCAGCCCTAGAAGATATAAATTTGGTTCATATCGAATTCAAGAAACACGATCCACACAGGGTCATGAGTAATCATTTGGCTAGTTGTGGCCTCAAAAGATTTGAGCACGAGAATTCGCCTCACAATGATATTTTCCGAGGTGCGAAATCTTATGACGAGGTTTTGGCTCGAATAGAAGCCCTGTCACCCGAAGAGAGGGTCGATTTTATCAGATTCCAAGAGCATAGGCGGATTTGCCTCCCTCTAGTATTATGGGGTGAGAATTCGACGACCGTAGAGGTCCATAAAACAAAGGCTGAAGGATCCAAAGGTTTAGCACCCGACCAAGAAGGACAACGGGATAAAGAAGAGAAAGTCGGGGGCCTGAAACAAGAAGTCGAGGCCTCCGGTCCTCCAAGCAAGTCAACTTCGGTCATTACTCCCGGGAAATGTTCTAAACAGGTTGGCAATCCCATTGCCTCCATTACCCCCCTACAGTCTGCAAAGGAAATCTCGGACGCAGGTTGGATTTTGGGTGAAAAATGAACACCTATAGCAGTTGAAGAGCTACCTCCGAATGAATTCTTCTCCGATAAGAAGAGGAAAGTGGTTGTGAGACAAGAACTCTACCAAGAGGCGAGTACTGTCTTTAAGAAATATAAAATTTTAACTGATGGGAAAGATATGAAGAAAGTAGAATTCATGACGCAAATAGCAGGAACATTGGATGCTTTCGCCATGGCGAATCAATATTCAGTCAGGACCCTAAAGGATCATCTAAAACAAAAGAATCGTTTGATCAAGACACTAGAGGCTAAACTATCTACAACAGAGGTTGCTACTAAAGATCAGGCAAGTGCAACTTTAGAGAAAGCAAGAATAAAATATCAAAAAGAAATCGAGTGGCTTAAAGTCGATCTCGAACAGACACAGTTGAAGGTTCAAACAGGTCAGAATCAGATAAGCCAGTAGGGAGAATTAATAGACCAGCTTCGGGCCAAACTAGAATTCGCCAAAAGCCAGGTAATCGATATCGGGATATTTCAATCCCAAGCAATAGAGATCAGAAAAAGGTTATCGGCAGTGCAACAGGGTTGGCTTGCAAAAGTGGAAACAATTCAAAGCAGCTTCCAACTCATCGATCAGGTGTTGGAAAACCTCTCTCTTAAAGAAACGGATGTCGGAGTAGCTCGGGTGGCATTCCAGGAGGCTATTATAGCCACAACGAGAAGGGAAGCAAGTAGTATTTCTAGTTTTCCCATCACAGAGCAGACCAGGGGTAATATCTTGTTGAAAGAATGGGAGCGAAATATATACAAAGGAAAACAATAAGCTACGAAGTTGAGGAAATCTTGCGAAGAAATTTTCGGTTTGTTAAGTGAGATTTTTTTGGGTTTCGATGGTGAAAGTGGCATGGAGATACTGGGTTGGATCAATACAGCTAAATATATGCTAAATATCAAGGAAAATGAAGAAAAAGAATTAGCCGAAATATCACAAATAACTCAAACAGACATAGTGAAAATAGACAAATGGCTAATTAAACCGAGTATGTTGTTATTCTCTATCAATGCCAAAGATCAGCATGTGGAGGGAAAGTTTTCGCTATTGATGAAAGATTGCTATATTTTTTAGGCAAATAATCAAGAAGAGCCATCTAAGTTGATATCACAGCTAGTGGAGAAGTGCATTATTTTCATGGAGCATGGGAAGAGACAGGTTTCGGGTACCAAATGAGAACAGAGATAACGAAACGAAACGTTTCGACTCCTTGATTGTAACCGAAAACCTCTGGAACTATTGAGATTCCAGTGCAAAAGAATTTTGTATAAATATGCATTTTGAAGAAAGAAAAAGGGTTGTACCTTTTTGAATAATTGTAATAGAGACTGTCTCTTTTCAAGACTTAATACAAAGCATTCCGGAGATTCCTAATTCCGTCACTACTGTGTTATGAGTTTGTTCTCTCTGTTATTTCATATTCATTCTTATTTCACTTATATATATCTGATGAATGTTGCATTGCAATTTAGTAAAACTTCTACTACAGTGATTAATATTTAGCTATCTATTGTTTACAGTTTTTCCTCTATATCGGCTACTAGCAGGTACAAGACCTGTAAATCTTTAGGTTGTCATATTTTATGCTTCGTCGGATCATTTCTTATCTTATTTTCTTCTTCTTCTTACAGAGTGAGATTCTCCCTCGATAGGAGCCTTATTCTATAGGCAGCTTAATGTTTTTCTCCATAATTCATACACCATTTATTTCAATATAACGCAGTTACGGAAAAAGGCCTTTGTTTTGCAATTTGCTTTTAATATTGATTTATAAAGTTCTCTTTTATAAAAATCAAATTGATATAGCATAAAAACTTTCGGATTTCTTTAAGTTTTATGTTCCTCTATGACTGTCCCTGTTGTAAGACAACCCAATATTGAACCCGATTTGACAGATCAAACCCATATCTCTTTAAATCTCCTCGACACCATACTTAAAATGGCCAACACCCAAGTAGAACTCGAATGTTCATGGGCTACAATTGAAAGGGATATAAACATCCAGGAACAGTTGGAAGCCAGGCAACGCCAACCTAGAAATCAAGCCTAGCTTCCTTTTCCGAAGGTATTCCCTTCTCCTTTTTAGATCTTACTAACTTTCAGATGCCTAGACACTGTACTTTTTAAAGCCTTAAGTACAGGCTCTGGAACAACATATTTTTGGCGTCGTTGTTGGGGACGAAGTTACGAAACCTTTTCCCTGGGAACAACGACATATTTTTAAGTTTCACCCTTTGATAGTGAACAAAGAGTGAGCACTTTCTAAGGGATTTTCTTATCTTTCACTTGGTGAATCTACGTATAAGTAAGCTACCATCTGGTCAAAGGAATACCAGACAAAACCCAGAGAAAAAGTAGACCATGCTTGTTTCAGATCCCGAAAAAATACTAAAAGCTAGAGGTTCTCTTAAGCCGACTACTGCAGTCTATCATATTAAACACCCATAGCCCAAGACCAAAAGTGCTTGTGAACCTTGAAATTCGCATAGCACACCTCTCAAAACCACTAATTCATTTTTATTCATCTCTGGGGTTAAAAGTGAAATCCTTTCGAAAACCTCTGTCGGACACAAAGGTAAAATCCCGGCAATAAATTTATTACTTGTTGATATCCCACTGACTCTCCTTTCATACTTTTCAACTTCACCAAGTCTCAAAGAATATACTATATAATCAAATCTCACACCCGCGGGATCCCCTGATTACGTCTCCTGCAAGTCCGAAGAGCCAAGTCGTCGCGTCTCCGATCACCCGTCTTTGGCCTTCCCATCTCACGAAGAAGTTAAAGATTCACTTTTAGTGTTCCAGAACCCTCTGTACAATACACCGTTTTCTTATCTAGTAGTACCAATGGCAGCCGCCGGAGGAGGAGGTGGAGGGATTTTCAGAGGTGGAGGAGTTTTAGGAGGTGGTGGGGCTCCAGGAGGAGTAGGAGGCCAAGGGCCTCTCCCTCCTCCCAGAGTTTTCTCTAAAGTGGCTGCAAGATATGCACCTTTGGTTCTACTTGTCCCTCTTCACTACCTTCCCGAAAATTATATAAAAAACTTACCTAAGTTTACAAGAGAAGGGAACTTGACCGCAGTCGAACATATAAAATTTTTCGATCAATTCATGGATATCCTAGGTCTCGAACACGAAGACGTGTATTCGAGGCTTTTTGTCCAAAATTTTGAAGGAAAAGTACAAAACTAGTTTCGAAGCTTACCCACAGGGTCTATTCTATCTTACGATGCCTTAGAAGATGCCTTTCTTAGACAATGGGGTGAAAGAAAAGACCACTTATATTATCTAACCGAGTTCGGATATTTAAAGAAAAGGAATTAAGAAACAGTGATGGAATTTATCCAAAGATTTAATAAACTGTATAATAATATCCCAGACGAAGTCAAACCCTCCCAACCTGCAACCAAAGTAACCTTTGCAGGAGCTTCCGAACCCTATTTCTCTCTTCTCTTAAGAGAAAGGAGGGGGGCTACCTCAACCCGAATGCAGGATGATGCTGTAGAAATTGAATCTAACATGATGGCCTCTGGTAAGTTGAAATCTAGGAAAGAAATGGGGAACAAAGAAACCAAACGTTTTAGGGAACAAGCAGGACCCTCAGGATCTAATAGATCTACAGATGACAAAATGGATGATATGGCTAGGGTAATTAAAGAATTGTCAAATAAGATTTCCAGAATGGAGCTAGACCAATCCAAGAGTGATCCTTTCATTATAAGAGAATTCAGAAGAAACCCCAACCCTCAAAATCAACAAAGGCAGGTTAAAAATGAAGATCAAAAAATCCAAACCCCTTTAAAAAATGAAAATTTTATAGGAGGAAATGACCTGGAAGATTTCAAGGGACTTGAGGAAGATGTGACAAATTTGGGTGACGAATGCACTCAACCTTATATAACTAAAGGGTATTATGAGAAGTCTTTAATCACATAGCAACCCTTAGATGCAGATGATGACATAAACAACATAGATGTCTCAGACCATCAACAAGTAACTGATTCAATAATGGCTGAAGTCCAACCTAGGTATAACCTGAGGTCTAAAAACAAGTCTGCGTTGATTTCTCAACCTAGGAAAATTCTCCCTAGAGGTGAAGTATATGTACCCACCCCAAAGGAGACCGAAACATCTAAATGGACTGACTTATTGGATCCAAAGATGAAGGAGGTTAAGACTCAAACAAAGGAGATCAAGATGGCTGATACACAAACATCGGTAATTAAGATCACAAGTAATAAATCAGCTCAGACAAATAAGTTAGAGAATAAAGAGTTCAAGGTTTTAACCAGAGAAACTAACAAAGGTGGTGGAGGTTTTAGTGTCGAAAATGAAATAAATAGGATCAAAATACTGATTCTGCTGGTTGAATTAGCAAAAAACCCTACATATCGAAAACAGATAACCAAGGTGATAGGTTGTTCGGATCAAGAAAGTCAATCAGATGAAATAAACTTGGAAGATGACAAACGAAATATCACTTTCGGTCCACATTTCGAGGGTTCCAGAGACACCGTTGCCCCTTTCTATATCACCCTCAATGTGCATGATCGACTGTTGCATAACTACATGATAAATTCTGGAGCTTCACATAATGTGATTCCCAAAGCTATTATGGATAGACTAGGCCTCGAGATCACCTGACCTTACGAAGATCTCTACTCTTTTGATTCAAGAAGAGTCAAGTGCTTAGGAATGATAAAATATTTAGTAGTCACCCTTGCACAGGTCCCAGTCAAAAGTATTATGATGGATGTAGTTATTGTTGATATCCCCCCAAAATATGGATTACTGTTATCAAGGTCGTGGGGAGCCAAACTTGGGGGATCCCTTCAACTGGACATGACTTATGCCACAATTCATGTATTTGGTGGGAAATTTACTAGGTTATAGAGGGAAACGAGGTTAGCCTATACTGTGAACAATCCTCAAAATCCTAACAATTTTCATGTTTACATTGTTGATCAAGATCTAGGAAATTGTATTTTGTCTTTTGATGATGGTATAGATAGTTGCACAAAAGAAAACTGCATAGACGAGAAAGATTCAAAAAATATGCATAGTACAGGGATCTGGAAAATGTTTTTTGACAGTGCTTTGTCATGTGAAGGAGCCAATGCAGTACTTTTTGTGGCACCTGAAAATAGGTTTGTCGTCCCTTTTTCTTATAGGCTTCAATGGGATATAGACTACACTAACAATGTATGTGAATATGAAGCTTTAGTTTCAGGATTGGAAGCTGTAAAGAAATTGAACATAAAAAACCTAGAAGTATATGGAGACGCTGAGTTGATAGTCAAACAGATAAATCAACAATACCATGCCAAACACCCGAGATTGAGAGTGTATATAAATTGTTCCTGGGATCTAATGGAAAATTTCTTCTCGTCTATAAATATCCACTTCATACCACACGCCAAAAATTTGCAGGTCGATTCGTTAGCCAAGGCAGCCTCGACTTTCGCTCCCCCCACGGCTTTTAAATTAAAATACCATATAGAGGTAAGGCATAGACCATCCATCCCAAACAACATACAACACTGGCAAGTTTTCAAGGATGACGAACATATCAGAAAATTCCTCGAAGCAGTGGGTGACTTTTCTGAAACCCACATTGATCAAGAGAATCAAAATGATCACATGTGGATCATGCAAGAAGGAGAAGACCCTCATGAGTTCCGAGAAAAAATTGCCAACCATCGCATGTTAGTTTTAAAAAATAATCAGATTCCAAAGGGACTAATCCCCTTGGAGAGACTTTTCGATCAAAATGGCATGCCTTTAAAATCTACTCTTCAACCCCAACCAGAAGAGGTTGAAGATTGTGATATAGGGACAAAAGAAGAACCCAGGATGGTGAAAATATCAAAGTATCTTCCTCTTGAGGTGAAAAATAAGTATAAAAATCTGCTTGCACAATATAAATATGTTTTCACTTGGTCTTACGAAGAGCTTAGGACTTACGACACTACCATGATCGAACACAAGATACCTCTGAAGCCTGGTATCAAACCCTTTATGAAAAATCTTAGACAAATCAACCCTATCTTATTACCCGTAGTCGAAAGAGAAGTCAAGAAGCTTTTAGACGCTAAAATAATAGTACCTCTAAGATACTCCGATTCGGTGGAAAACCTGGTTCGAGTTAGAAAAAAGAGTGGATAGATTAGACTGTGTGTTGATTTCAGAAATTTAAATAAATCTTCCCTAAAAGACAACTATCCTTTACCTAAAATGGATCACGTCTTATAAAAGGTAGTCAGAGCAAATAGGATGTCTATGATCGATGGTTTCTCTGGGTACAATCAAATTGTTGTAAACGAACAAGATAAAGAAAAAACAACTTTCACTACACCCTGGGGTACATTCATGTATGATAAAATGCCTTTTGGTCTAATGAATGCAGGTGCCACTTTCCAGCGTGCTATGGATATCACCTTCATCAGTGAAAGAGACAAGTTTGTATTTATCTACCTCGACGATCTAACCGTTTCTTCTAAGTCTGACGAAGACCATTTAATACATCTCAAATAGACTTTCGAAAAATGTTGCAGATTCGGTCTGTCTTTAAACACTAAAAAGTCTCACTTCCCCATGCGGGAAGGTAACTCCTGGGCCATATTGTCTCCTGAGATGGAATTAAAATTGATCCCAGCATGGTTCAAGCTATAGACACAATAAATATTCCTAGAAATGTAAAGGAAATCCAGTCATTCTTAGGAAAGATAAACTTTTTGAGAAGGTTTATTCCAAACTTCGCTGAAATTGTGAAATTAATCACAGGTATGTTAAAGAAAAACAGCGAGGTAAAATGGATAGCAGAGGCCAAAGAATCATTTGCACGTATCAAGAGGGTTATAAGCGAGGCACCTATACTGGCAAGCCCTGACTATCTAAAGGATTTTCTCATTTTCTCATTCGCTTCCGAGCACACTATTGCCGCAGTGCTCCTCCAGAAAAATGAGGAGGGTTTCGAACAACCAATAGCCTTTTTTAGCAAAAGTCTCAGAGACATGGAACTAAAATATGATGTAATGGAAAAACAAGCATATGCTATGGTAAAGGCATTAAAGGATTTTAGGACCTATGTATTGCATTCCAAGATAATCGTGTATGTACCTACTAGCTCTGTAAAAGACATTCTAGTGCAGCATGACAGTGATGGCAGAAGGGGATGGTGGCTCGCAAAAATTCAAGAATTTGATTTGGAAATAAAGTCGACAAAGCTAATAAAGGGTCAAGGTTTGGCTAAACTCTTAGCTGAATCCAATTACAGAGCCCTCGGCATAAATAGCATACAGGGATGTGGAGGGGAGGAAGATATGAACGAGCTCTATGAGCAAACAAGTGAAGTCGGGATCAAGGAGAAGTTTACATCCTCTGACTGGTACAAAAACATAGTATCCTACCTACTGACTTTGAAGTGCCCAAGTGATTTATCTCCATCCAAAGCCAGAACGTTAAAACTACATGCAATCAAATACTGTATATCCGAGGGTAAATTGTTTTGGAAGGACCCACTTGGCTTCATGTTGGTTTGTATGGTTGAATCTGAAACAGAGAAGGTCATAAGCGAATTCCATGAAGGAGTGTGTGGGGGACATCACGCTTGGAGAGGGACAGCTTATAAAATCCTGAGGGAAGGGTATTATTGTCATAAACTTTTCTCGGATGTAAATGCCAAAGTCAAAGCTTGCGACCCTTGCCAACTATTCACAGGCAAGCAAAAACTCCCAACACGACCTTTAGTTCCAGTTAAGACAGAGGCTCCTTTTTAACAGTGGGGACTAGATTTTATAGGCGAAATCAACCCCCATTCCAGCGCTCAACACAAGTGGATCCTAACCGCCACAAATTATTTACTAAATTGGTAGAGGCTATTCCTACCATGAGGGATACAGATTCAGTGGTAATAGATTTCCTAGAAGAAAATATTTTATTTAGATTTGGCTGCCCCCGAAAGATAGTAACAGATAATGCTCAGGCTTTTAAATCTATGGCTATGATCAGTTTTTTCCAAAAGTACAATATTGTACTTGGCCATTCTATGGCATATTATCCCCAAGGAAATGGACTGGACGAATCTTCGAACAAGATTTTGATCAACATAATTAAGAAAGTGTTGAATGAGAACAAGATATCCTGGCATATACATTTAAAATATGAATTGTGGGCAAATCGTATTGACACAAAAAAATCCATCGATATTTCTCCTTTCCAGATGGTATACGGGACTGACGTGGTATTACCTATAAACTTGGCACTTCCCGTGATGAAACTATGGCAAGATGAGGAAGAAGAACCAAACCACATCACAAGGAGAATAAATCAGCTGATCGAATTACAACAACACAGGGTCGAGGTGGACGAAAGATTGAAAAAATATCAAGATGACATGAAAACGTTATTTGACAGTAAGACAAAATATAGAGAGTTTCTTCGAGGAGATTTGGTCTTAAGATGGGATGCTAGGAAGGAAGATTTAGCGAAACACGGTAAATTCGATCATATTTGGTATGGACCATTTAGAGTCTCAACTTTCGAAGGAAAAAAATCATTTTTATTAGAAAATCTAGATGGTAAAATCTTCAACGCCCCTGTCAACGGGCGTTATCTAAAACACTACATGACATAATTAGTTCTCCGAGTTTTTCCATTGTATATACCGGTTTGTATTTTCTTTCTATTTCATGATTCCCTTGAGCTAAGTTTTCAATTTTTATTTTTTAGGTCAATATAAATAGAGATACATGGTTTTCAAATACATTTATTTTTATTTATTTATTTTTAAAAGGACACTCTTTGTAATTACAGGATTTCCGTTTGCAAACTAAACGAATGAATGGAGAAAACAGAAGGTCATGTATCGGAGATTTACATTCGCTAAAAACAGGTGACAGAAAAGGTTTTCAGTTATTTTAAAAATGGTAAGTAAAGGTACGAACTCCTTAAAATTTTGTCCCTTAAGAAAGCAGAGGTCTCCAAAATATCATAAAAGTCCCATAGATCTAATGTTTTTACTCAATTGATTATTAATAAGTATAGTTACTCACTCTGGATCCAAATTTTTTTTTACTTAAAACACAGATAGGTGGTAGTAAAACAAACAAAAAGTGAAGCATCTCTGGCGAAGGGCTTTCAAAAAGCGGTTTTAATTTTTTACCCCTGCCCCTCAGCATACAAGCATCTGTCCATCACCTTTCTTTCGGTCTTCAGATTTGTCTTTTTGAAAATGAAAGATGTCTTTTCGGATTTATATACGTAGGGAGAAGAGATTATGTATAAACTTTGAAAGTTGTAAGCGTGTTTTGGAAAGAAGGCTGGTCTTCACAACTCCTCGTTCTCTTACTAAACAAGTTATGCGTAGGTAGATCCTGACTTTTCTAGGTTTTTCAACAGTTTTGAAGGGTTAAGGCTTACTCGAAGGAAAACCCCCAGAAAAAGTTTCCCTCTTTTTCTCCTTGTGGACCAAGGTGTCATGAAAGTCAAAGGAAGGTTGGCATCGAGTAACCAAAGTAAGTTGACAGACCTACATTGCAAAATATTACGCAGATATCACCCCTCATACAATCTGATTGCCCCCGCTTTGTATTCTAAAAAGAAAATTATAAGACAGATGATGAAAAGAAAGTTATATATAATTCTACATCTAGTCTGAAGAGACGATGAAAGTAAATTCAGAAATGATTGCCCTCGTCTCAACATTTAAATGCATAAATACATTTCGAAGTGGTGAAAGGAAATTCAGCAAGAAGGGGCAGATAACTTCATCGGGGTACTGAACAGGCCCACTGACAGTGAAGCAATGTCTGAGATATCTGTAAGGTTGTTATACATGAATTTCACTCGGCTCTAGTAATCAACTTTCTCAAGACGAGATCCACATCCTAAGTCCAGACGAGACTCCCCGATTAAAAAATGAAAATAAATTTCATTGGGTGTAAGCTAAAAACTGCAAGATCTGTTGGATTTCCTAGAACTGTTTTGATTTGTCCTAATGCAGACCTAAACTTAGTAAAGAGAAAGAGGAAGTTGTGAAAGGGACTGTATCTAAGTGAGAAATATATTTGGGTATTGAAAAGCCTTATAGCAGTGAAAAACAAAAATCTTTTCTTCCCACTGTTTATTTTTCCCTAAAGCAAGTTTCGCGGAAGTGAAACCAGTGACTCCATTTACCCAATACATGCACGTGGTCTACTGTTCTTCCCGTCTCACAAGGAAACGGGATCCCTAGTTGGAGCCACCTTTTTCATTTTGGTTCAAATCTATTTTAAAGGTCAAATGTTGGTTCTTAAGTTCTTTTTCACTTCGTGACATTCACCTACTGAAAATCTCAGTAGTCTCGACATGCGAAATAACAGGAGATGTGATGTTTCATAAGTTACCACTTTAATCGTTAAACGAAGGTTGTTTCTTTTCATACCTCAGAATATCACTCTTTGGGAGTTACAAGTGACAATATTTACAAACCCCGATGTGCGAGGTCGCGAAAAGTTTCAAAATCTTACCTCAGGTGAAAGCTAAGAGTGGGACCATGTAAACCCCAGTCAAATGTTGTCAGGATTTCGTGTCTCAGCGTTCACTCTCTCCTAAAACATTACCACTAAAACTCCTAAAGACGAAGCCATCAAACTTTTACCTAAGTAACTCGAGTTAGAGTCAAGGTTGATTAGTCTTGACCATGATTTAATATCCTTGGGATTTCATGACTCAGCATACTTTCCTCCTGGAAACAATACCTTTGAAGTTCCAAGCCGCGAAGTCGCGATATAAATTAAAGCGTAATCACTTAAAACACTTAATCCTAGTTACATCCTTGCTTAATTAAGTATAATCATTGCAATCTCGGGTTTTAGAGGGTCGAAAGGTTAGAGTTGAAAGTCTCGATACGATGAACGTCGAAATGATTGATTTAAATCTTGATTAAGGAAGTCAAGCCAACCATAATCAATGTTTAATGCAAATGATAATAACGTGCAGTTTACGAGGTAATTTCAAATATTCCTTGCGCCAGCTTGTCCCACGAACCGTCGAATTTTATGGCATTAATTGAAAATAATGTGAAACGACAAAGTAAGGATATGATTTTTATTACCAAAATCTCTATCTAATTATGATTGTACCGTTCTGTTAGTAAGCACATCGATGTGTTAAATGTTCGAAGATACAGATCTTTTTCTTCCTATTTTATTCGTAAAGTTCATTTCTATCCCGCACAGAGAAATTTTTCTCAGTAAGATAACTTTTATATGTATACGCATTTTTATTGCAAAAGAGATAAGTTACAATCCCCTGTCATGGCCCCGTGAAAAGCATCCAAGGAAAGTGTTGAGGTTTCAGGACAAGGTCTTGATAATATTTCGGATACTTCACCTCAAAGTGTTGATTCCGTACGAACCTGGTCATACGTCTCAGAGGTGTTTCAATCACAGTTGGTGAACTACTCGGACGATTCCAGTGACAATGAGATAGACAACATGACTACCAAATACAAGATCATCATCCAGGTAGAGATGCACAAAGTAGCGGCCCGACCATGTATTCTACCTTACTATGACATGATCCGATGGGCGCTAGATCATGTAGACATCCTTACCAGAACCATCATCAATGAGCAAGGGGTCACTGTTGGGACCTTCAGACCAGAAATCTTACAGGTTATGTACAAAATACCACCCACGTTAGACTTCACGTACAATGCAGAGTTTCTAGATGGTTTTAAACATAAGCAATGCGAGAAATACGCAAAAAGTGTATCTGATTTGATCAAGGATTGGGTCTCACACCCAATGAAGTTCAGGGCAGACAGCAATGGAATTTATTCCATATCTTCTTTGGAACCACATTTCAAATACGTAGCGATGATGACCTGTAGATTGTACGGGAAGGAAGACACCACATATTTTTTCCTCCAATGGGTGCCCTTGATATACTCAGTAGAAGAAGGCTCTTCTTTCGACTGGGCCAAAATGTTATCAGATAGCCTGACCAATTGGATTACAAAATATCGGACGTAGAAAGAGAGTGGGAAAGCTGCTTCATTTTTTATGTCCTCATATCGCATGGACGCAATATGTTCCATGACGCCTTTTCCCTTGATGAATTGAAGCTGGGCTCCATCAGATGCTGAGCCAGTCCATGTATACCATTCTAAGCTTTGGGAGGACAAGGATTCGGATTTCGTATACGATATCTTCAACTGGGTAATGGTACTGATGCATGTTGCCATCTTTGGTAATCTGCCACCCAGGATATCGGATAGCATCAAGGCAAATTTAAGCAGAGTGGTCGATTGGTATGTGGAGAAAAAATTCTCATAAATCAAGGTTTTCAGTGCTTTCATCCCTCTACATGCTTTGCCCTTACTTATATCCGACAGGATGGCTTGTCGTGAGATCGTCAGGCAAACTGTAATTGGCGGTATAAGTAAAGAACTGAAAGGGTATTCAAAGAAGGTATGGAAACCTTTTCCTATTCATTTAAACACCTATTCATTATTAGACTTCGGGCATGCAAAGGCCAAGGCAACATCCCTAGAAGATATAAATTTGGTTCATATCGAATTCAAGAAACACGATCTACACAGGGTCGTGAGTAATCATTTGGCCAGCTCTGGCCTCAAAATATTTGAGCACGAGAATTTGCCTCACGGTGATATTTTCCAAGGTGTGAAATCTTATGATGAGGTTTTGGCTCGAATAGAAGCCCTGTCGCCCGAAGAGAGGGTCGATGTTGTCAGATTCTAAGAGCATAGGTGGAGTTGCCTCCCTCCAGTATTATGGGGTGATAATTCGATGACCATAGAGGTGCAGAAAACAAAGGCCGAAGGCTCCAAAGGTTCAGCGCCCGGCCAAGAAGGACAACAGGATAAAGAAGAGAAAGCCAAGGGCCCGAAACAAGAAGCCGAGGCTTCCGATCCTCCAAGCGAGTCAACTTTGGTCATTACTCTCGGGAAATATTCTAAACAGCTCGACAATCCCATCGCCTCCATTACCCCCCTACAGTCTACAAAGGAAATCATGGACGCGGGTTGGATTTTGGGTGAAAAATTGACACCTATAGCAGTTGAAGAGCTACCTCCGAATGAATTCTTATTCGATAAGAAGAGGAAAGTGGTTGTGAGACAAGAACTCTACCAAGAGGCAGGTATTGTCTCTAAGAAATATAAAATTTTAACTGATGGGAAAGATATGAAGAAAGTAGAATTCGCGACGCAAATAGCAGGAACATTGGGTGCTTTCGCCACAACGAATCAATATTCAGTCGGGACCCTAAAGGATCATCTAAAATGAAAGAATCATTTGATCAAGACACTAGAGGCTAAACTATCTATAGCAGAGGTTGTTGCTAAAGATCAAGCAAGTGTGACTTTCGAGAAAGCAAGAATAAAAGATCAGAAAGAAATCGAGCGACTTAAAGTCGATCTCGAACAGACACAGTTGAAGGTTCAGATGGGTCAGACTCAGATAAGCTAGCAGGAAGAATTAATAGACCAGCTTCGGGCCAAACTAGAATTCGTCGAAAGCCAGGTAATCAATATCGGGATATTTCAATCCCAAGCAATAGAGATCAGAAAAAGGTTATCAGTGGCGCAGCAGGGTTTTCTTGCAAAAGTGGAAACAATTCAAAGCAACTTCCAACTCATCGATCAGGTGTTGGAAAACCTCTCTCTTAAAGAAAGGGATGTCGGAGCAACTCGGGTGGTGTTCCAGGAGGCTATTATAGCCACAACGAGAAGGGAAGAAAGAAGTAGTTCTATTTTTCCCATCGCAGAGAAGACCATGGGTAATATCTTGTTGAAATAATGGGAGCGAAATATATCTGAAGGAAAACAACAAACTATGAAGCTGAGGAAATCTTGTGAAGAAATTTTCGGTTTGTTAAGTGAGATTTGTTTGGGTTCCGATGGTGAAAGTGGCATGGAGATACTGGGTCGGATCATTACAGCTAAATATATGCTAAATATCAAGGAAAATGAAGAAAGAGAATTAGCTGAAATATCACAAATAACTCAAATAGACATAGTGCAAATAGACAAATGGCTAATTAAACCGAGTATGCTATTATGCTCTATCAATGCCAAAGATCAGCATGTGGAGGGAAAGCTGTCGCTATTGATGAAAGACTGCTATATTTTTTAGGCAAATAATCAAGCAAATCCATCTAAGTTGATATCACAGCTGGTGGAGAAGTGTATTATTTGCATGGAGCATGCGAAGAGGTGGGTTTCGGGTACCAAATGAGAATAGAGATAACGAAACGAAATGTTTCAACTCCTTGATTGTAACCGAAAACCTCTGGAACTATCGATATTCCAGCGCAAAAGAATTTTGTATAAATATACGTTTTGAAGAAAGAAAAAGGGATGGATCTTTTTGATTAATTGTAATAGAGACTGTCTCTTTTCAAGACTTAATACAAAGCATTCCGGAGATTCCTAATTCCGTCACTACTATGTTATGAGTTTTTTCTCTCTGTTATTTCATATTCATTCTTATTTCACTTATATATATCTAATGAATTTTTCATTGCAATTTAGTAAAACTTCTACTGCAGTGATTAATATTTAGCTATATATTGTTTACAGTTTTTCCTCTGTATCGGCTACTAGCAGGTACAAGACCTGTAAATATTTAGGTTTTCATATTTTATGCTTTGTTAGATCATTTCTTATCTTATTTTCTTCTTCTGCTTACAGAGTGAGATTCTCCCTCGATAGGAGCCTTATTCTATAGATAGCTTAATGTTTTTCTCCATAATTCTCCATAAAAGGCCTTTGGTTTGCAATTTGCTTTTAATATTGATTTCTAAAGTTCTCTTTTATAAAAATCAAATTGATACAACATAAAAACTTTCGGATTTCTTTAAGTTTTATGTTCCTCTATGACTATCCTTGTTGTAAGACAACCCAATATTGAACCCGGTTTGACAGATCAAACCCATATCACTTTAAATCTCCTCAACACCATACTTAAAATGGCCAACACCCAGGTAGAACTCGAACGTTCATGGGCTACAATTGAAAGGGATATAAACATCCAGGAACAATTGGAAGCCAGGTAGCGACAACCTAGAAATCAAGCCTAGCTTCCTTTCCCAAAGGTATGCCCTTCTCCTTTTTACATCTTACTAACTTTCGGATGCCTAGACACTATACTTTTTAAAGCCTTAAGTACAGACTTTAAAACAACAACTTCCATGTTTTTAAAACATTTATACTCCACGTGACCATCTTTTCCACAAAAGTTGCAATGTTTGTCAGTGTTATTGCTTTTGGATTTTTCTCCTTTGTCACCATTAGGAGTAGAAGATGGTTGAGAGGGTTTGGGACCCTTGTTTTTCTTGTTGTTGTGGCAAGGATGTTTCTTCTTGGGATTGTTGGATTTATCTTTATGTTGAGACACTAAGGCTTTGTTATTTGTACCTACAATGTTGATCAATATAAGTTGCACAAGATTATCTTTCTTTTGAATCAAGGCATCACAAAAAGACTCAAGAGAGGGTTCTTTATAAGCACTCCCTAGAGATTCTATGGTGGCATAAAAGGTAGATACAAAAAAAAAAGATGCGGTACCATGATTAGCAAGAATAACATATATGCATTGGCCTTCCTTCATATCTAGTTTGTAGTCTATACATAAAAGGTGTTTTGAACTTAGATAAATAATCTTCAACATAAGTAAAATCACAATCTTCATCAGAGGGCATTGATTCCTTGAAGGTGAAACCTTAAATAAGGAGATACGGATATTTTTATTAGTCCACGTGATTCATCACTCTTATTATCCCATTTGACTTTATTTTCATCATCAATGGGTTCTTGTTCTTTTCCCAAGGTAATCGGGTACGATCACTTACTTCTTATTACATCTTTCATATGGGATTTCCATGAGAAGTAGTTGGCACTGGTAAGCGAAAGATCATTGGGATAAGCCATATTAAATATGAAGAGAATATGGATTTAAACACTGAAAGTGATGGTCTAAATGGAAAACACTTGAAAAAATAGGTTGTTCAAAAAAACGACACTAAAAATGAACTTTGGATGTGAAAGTTATGACCTTTTGAAAAAATGAATAAACGATAACCAAAGAGCCACGTGGAAAGTAAAATTTGGTCCACATGGTGATGCTCCTCCTTATCTAAATTTTCCTATAAGCTCACTTTTACAAATAAGTTACTTATGAAGTGATTCGCATTTATTCTATAAAAGTGGGAATCACTTTTACAATGAAGTTACTTTGTAAATTAAAGTTGCATGCAAAAAGAGTAACTAAAAAGAATATTAAAGCTACTTATAGTGATTCATTTTTATAAAGTAAGTGAAATGCACTTTACAATGAATGCATGAACGTTTTAAAAAAAATAATGAAAAAGAGACATGAACTCAAGTCCTCTTACTTAATAAAACAACTTTCAACTGAGTGAGCTAGTGCAAAATACATTATAATCTTAAGGAGGATGGGGGTTGTTGTTGTTGTTGTTGTGGAAGATAACCTTGAAGTGTGTGCTAAGAAAAAAATATTTTCATGCATTCACACACACAAAAACAAAATTATTCTAGAGAACAACAAGGGTTAGATCTCGGTTAGCTTACCCAGAAAATGAAAGTTTTCCTTTTGTTTCTAATTTGTCGAGATCACACAAAGTGTGCGACAAAGAGAATACACATACAAGAAAACACTTTTTGTTATGTTTTTGATTTGATAAGATTTCACAAATCTCAAGGAAAAAAGCATACACGTACTAGAAAGATT
>JZKD02S1050078.1:889185-906030 GCA_000966675.3 Picea glauca | reverse complement strand
AGGATATTCACCTTGAGCCAGAAATGAATCTTCTTCCATACTGTTCGAAGAGTGAAAATACAATGATTCAAAGGAAAAACCAATTTGGTTGTCAATAAGAACCTGGTCAATAGATACTACCTCCCTAGCTTGTTCAACATTGTCGGAAGGATACTTCTCTTCTTGCGAAGAGAATTGTTCTTGCAGTTGAGTGATAGGATTTGCAATTAGTTATTCGTTCGTGCTTGAATATTACTAGATGGAAGGGATGCAAGCATCACATAAGAGACTTAATGCAAATGACATGTCATCGAGATTAAATTTACAAAGGATATGATAAACTCTTGTCAAAAAGTCTTCCGAAGATGAATCGTCGTTGATTAGCGAAGTATGAAATTCTTCACATAATTGATCGAAATCATAAATTTCAAAAGCATCTAGAAACTCATCTTCAAATTGAAACCAATAAAAAATGTGACATGCTGGAAAGGATTCAAACCAATGTTTGATCCGGCCTCTGAAAGTAAAAGCGAAAAGTCTGCATAAAACTCTTAAATCTGAGATGTCATGTTTGATGCATTTGCACCAAAACTTGTTAAGGTGGTCTTTAGCAGATGTATTGCCTCCACCATCAAAGGTGAGTTTGGACAAGCGAGAGACTGTCTCGTTGGGAACATTGGGTAACGAGAGGTTGAAAGCATGTTCCAACACAGTGATTTGGGGAGCCATGGGGAAATTGAATACATTTAAAAATAAAATCTCCTACAAGGCCAGCTTGTCAGTCGGCCCTCCTTCTAGCACCATTTGTTGACGGGCGAAATTGACCGCTCGTCAACTGGAGGGGTGGATCCGGTCCGGGGTTGTCTAAATAACCCAATCCATTTGGATTAATCCACTCTGACGGGTTTAGCGGCTCCGTTGGCCGATCTAAGTCCTAGGGAAAGGAAAAAACTAAGCTAAAGGGACTAATCTAAGTGAAAAACAACTACTACAAACTATATGCAAATCTAAAATATATATACAATTTTCTAACTAATATTATAAAACAATAATTCTACTTATTAAATGTTCAGTTATCAATACAATTAAATCTTGATTATATATATAGCATTTACAAAATACAAATTTTAATCGAAATTTGCAAAATCATTTGTGAATTGTCTTATGACAGGGAAGCTATTATTTTTGGATTTTTATAACTTTTATGAAAAAGAAATGAAACAACAACTATCTAACTAAGCAATGAAGATAATAATCTGTACTATATATCTATATAAACTACAGAGAATTCTCAAATTTATTAACTATTAAATTGCAATAATAAACTAACCTGAAGTGGCGCTTCCTATCTGTCCTGTGCACAATACTCGATTTATCTCTTTGATGGGGGAAACCCGCACCAGATTTTGCAAAAAGCTTCTCGTAAACAAGAAGCAGCGACCCTCTTGAATACGAATGACAGAACAAACAAGAGGTATAGCAACAACAATTTTATAGTTTACAGATCATCACATTTAGATAAATCCCATTGCGAAGATTTGTACATAATTGTTCATTTAACAAAGAAGATAAACCTTCTTTTCATTAAATTAAAACAGGGTAATTGCTGTAAGTAACATGAGATACATCAAATATGGACAAAACTTAATTCATATCGCATCAACCTGTAACAAATCTTGATATCTAAAGTAGTCAATAATTTGATTACAAATTAAAATGCACAGAAACTTGAACAAAAGTAAGATAAATTGAAGCTAAAGCCGTACAACAAATCCACTTCTATTCGAGTTTGTATAATCATCAACCCATAGTATCTGTTCTCCCAACAGTGATCGATTCTTTATGAAAAATAATAAGTATATAAAGGCCACAGGGTGAAACATTCCCTGTGGAAATCATCAAAAATGTTTGCAAAAGATATGGGAACAATCTCCCAAATCTCTATTTCTAACTAAGACTAACAACCTAAACCAAAACTATGTAACAAAAGCATGTTCTAAAACTGCCACATCCGATCCAATTCCCATTGAAATTCATGTGTACCTGTAGATGGACAAAAATAAACAATTTTAGATAGTGTTTAATTGTAAAATCAATAAAAATCCAAATTTTGTGACTAGCTACAGAATCTCACGATTCTGTAGCTGGTCATATTTACAAACAAAAGCGTTTTAAATTAATCCAAATGGTAACAGAAATGTATGCAGTCAATCAAACAAATCCTTTATTACTAATTCAAAACCAACAAATCATTCTTGCTAAAACAAACCAAATCGTTTATGCCAATTCAAAACAAATGAAATGGTATTGAATCAATTCAATCAAAACAGAACTATGTTCGATTTATCAAACAAATATTTTATACTAATTCAAAGAAAACACAATCCTTCATGCTAATTCAAAACCAACAAAATCGCTTATGCTGAATTCAAAACAAACCAAATCATTCTAAAATCAATGTTGAAATAGCATACCTTGGTTGTAGGGATACAATTCGGTTAGGATAATTTCGAGTTAACAATGGCAGTGATTGCCTCAACATTTTTGAACACGATAGAACCTGTGGTATTTTGCCTCTTATCGTTAGCTTGCAGTCTATCATTTTCCTTAGACAACACAGTCACCCGGTCCTCCAAGGAATTAGTTTGGGATTGCAACAGAGGGACATCTGTATAGTATCATTGGAGCCATGAGTTGCATTCATCACACTGTGGTCGATCAGGCCGTGGCATTACAGGTGAGGCATCTTTTAAATTACCAGGGGTTCCACTGTCAAACTTGGTCCTGGGGAAGTTAGGGTCATCCTTAAGGCACGGTGGGAGGTTGGATACGTAGTCATAGGGTTCAATAGAACAGAGGCTGTGTGAGTATGGGTACTCCTCGGTCAGAAATCGCTCAATCTCAGAATCCGAGTCTTCACTCAAAACAATTGGCTTCTGGTCCGTGTTTTGTTTGGGATTATTATGAGCGCACCTAGATACCCAGCGTGCAACCTTCTTACCTTTGCTATTGACATTGGTATTATCTTTGCCCTTTTTTCTTGCAGGCCTCTTAACAGTCTTAGCATTGTCTTTCAAACATGGGTTAGGCAGGGTGTCAGGTAGGTCAGCGTTTGGGTAGGTAGAGGGTTCGACAGTGGGTAAGAGTGTAGGAGGTGGCATGGCAGGCCCGACAAGGGTTTCGGTGACCACAGTCTTGTCCACTTGACCACATTCAGGAGTGGCAAAGCCATTTCTCAATAATAAAACTTCCCAACAGTCACCACTCAACCTCAAATGATGAACAATAACGATTTTAATCAAATAGTGATGGAAGAGGCTGGAGTCAGCTTTCTCCCTCTTAAATCGTTTAGCAATTTTATACAGACTGCGTAGGAGGTAGTGAGGCATATTCAAAGGGAAATCTATGAAATTCATAAGCAGTCGGAGATGGTAAAGAAAGACTAAACCATATCTACCTTCGCAAGTAATGAATTGCTTAATAATGGCCAATAAATCATGCCATCGGGACTTAAGGGTCGTGACCGGCATACCTTTATCACAACTGATAATTTTCCTCGAGGTAAAAAGGAGCGGCCATGTAATTTCATCCACCTTCTAATTCTTAAACCATTTCTGCCCCTTAGTTGGCAAACCCGTGGCTGAGCTGAGGAATTCTTCGTTTAATTCGAGTTGGATGTCCCTTACTTTGGCCCTGCATCCATCGAATGTGAGGGCAGTCTGTTGCGCAACTGTGAGGTTGAAACCCTCGAATTTTTGAATGAAAACTAACCAGCCATTACTCTCCAGGTCCTCATGAGCGTTATCAAATAACAACAGCATTTGGACGCCATTAGGTTCTATGCGCACTACAGGAGCCATAGGAGAGAGCACACAGTCAGCAGGATAAACGGTGAGGGGGTTAGATAGGGTAGACATAGGACCAAATCCCACAGTTTTCTCAAAACAAGCAGTGGTAACCCGAGATGCAAGGTAGACGTTTAATGCCTATGCGTGCGAGGGTGCTGGAATGAATTGAAACCATGCAAAACATTCATTTTGACATGTACAATCGACGACGCCTTGGTAATTCAAATCATTCACATCACAATCCAAAGCTTTGTACACCAAATATCAAATGGATTATTCATATGCTCATCGAAATCCATAACATACATAACCAAAATATTTTGACCAAATATCAAATAACTATTTGAAAATCATAGTGTTCACAACCAACAATTGGTTCGTATGTTAAATCAACAATAGTGTGTGTATGATTTAAAACAAAACAACATGTCGAATATTGCACCAAATATTTAATCATAAAATTAATGCGTTGTATGAAACCATTGCACCAAGGATTTAATCAAAGACACCAAAAATCATTGCATCACGAACTTATAAATTGAAACCATATTAACAAAAATTCAAAGTGAATAAAGGTTTGGTGACTTGTCAACTGTATGACCATTATTGAGTTAGAGGTGAAATGACCACATGAACAAGAGTATTCGTAACAATCCAAAGATGATTTTAATGCCATCGACATGACTTCCAATTCAATGTTTTGACGCTTGCAGTCGTGAAAATGAAAACGAAAGACAGGTGTGTGAATGCGCAAGATAATAGTGTCGTTTTGTTTTAAAGAATTGCGAAGAGTATTGAGGGTTCAAAACCCTTGTGTAGGCAGCTTTGAAAAGATAAAATTGCAAAATGGTTGCCAACAAACTGCAATTGTAATTGGCAACCGCAACTGCAACTGGGATTTGTGCACTAGATGAGAAGAGATGTGTTGTGTGTCAAAATGAAATAATCTAGCCTTTATTTATACAGTTCGAGTCACCTTCAATTTACTTGTGGAATCGACTTGTACTTTTGTCTTCAATATCTTCTTTAATGCTTTATGGGGTTTCTTTAATGATTTGTCTTGTCTTCTTGGCATTTATTCTTCACTATAAAATTTGTTCATGAGCCTTGTTGATTTATCATCTCCTCACATGCACGTCTAATTAATATAGGGCTCTAATTTTGAGTAGTTTCACTGAGAAGCCCCTCATCACAAGAGGTCTCTTGAGCCTACATCTTCAACATTAGACTAGACTTGTAAACAAGTCAAACCTACCCTATAAAAAGAATAGATCACTCCATCTTGGAGCAGGCAATGTGAGAGAATCTCAAGTCTTTTTTGTTGAGATTTGGGTACCTTGGGAGGTGGTCCCCTTGTGGTTTTGAGTCTCTAACCACATGTAGGAAATAATTTGGTACTATGTACCTTGTACTTTATGTCTAATTCAACTTTGACTTAACTTAAGTAAAAAAAAGTTAAAATTTTGTCACTTAGGAAAAAGTGACTAATTATTCACTTTGTGGGTGAATGAGGGGACATAAAGTGAACTTAGGGAACTTAACCCAAAGTGGGTTTGTGAGTGAGATTATTGTGGGATGATCTCAACCTTTGATTAGAGAATGGATGGAGAGATCTCAACGGTCCATCTCTTAGGTTTCCTTATGGATGTTCAAGAGGGGCGCATAGGGCCTAAGGAGGCTTATTCTATCTTTTATTCACTTGGAGAGGAGGAGGAGAGAAATGGAGATGGGAATGGAAGCATTGGATGAGGGTTTCAAGGGTGCCTCCTTCCATGGAGGGCTCTAGGAGGCTTTGGCTTCCATTGTTTTGTGGTGTTCATACTTTCTTGGAGGAGGGCGCACACCTAGCAAGGAGGCCTTACACTTGTCAGATTCCTGGTTAGAGAGTCTTGTTGGAGAGGTATCACACAAGGTCATATTTGTGTGCAAGGGTTTCTTCTACAAGGAAACAAGGAGCAAGGGCTCGAGGTCTTAGTGAGATTGAGCAACAAAGGAGAAGGGCACAACATGCTTGGGAACATTCACCTTATTGGAATTGTATAGCAACTTGAGAGGGGCTGCCATTATATTAGGTTCATTTGCTTCATGTGCTTGGTGTATCTCACATTCTTTACATCACATATATAAACTTATATTCCAAATTGGTTTTCCCTGGGAGGGGGGGGGGGGCGGTTTTCCAGGGTCGTGTTGACCAAAAACTATTGTATCCTATTTTCATGTATGCTAGAGTTTAGAACAACATTATTTGAATTATAAATATCTAGAGGTGTGTTATATATTTGATTTATGCATGTGATAACCTATGGGATACTAAAACTACATGCTAGAGCACCTTAAAAGCTTATGTAACCATAACAAAACAACATAAAAGTTCATGAACAGTTTGTTGTTATAAAACAATAGCAAAGACTTGTTTGACAGTTGAAACTTAGAGCCAAACTCGGGCCAAAGAAAGACCTAGTTGGTAGCTTGTTAGGACCTCATATTTCTTCATGGTATCATAGCCTTTGGTGGCTAAATCTTGTTGATTTTGGACAACATTTTGTGGACAGTTCTTGACAGCTTGTGGGAAGATTTCTTGATAGCTTCTTGACAATGATTTGTAGTTGCTTGTTGGCAGAAATTTGTGTGACATTTGTAGGACAATTGGTGGACCTAGACTCAACCTCTTTTCACACCTATTTGCTAGGAGTGAGGTTAATTTTATACAACCTCTTTTCACACCTATTTTCTAGGAGCGAGGTTGTAGTTCTACTGCCTCTTTTCACACCCATGTTGATAGAAGTGAGGCAATGCTATTTTGTACTTGTAGCATCAGTGTGACTTCAGTGGGAAGACATGTCAGTATCCCAGATGCAAGTAGAGGATAGGATAGCCGGAGTTAGCAACTGGTCCCCTTGGAAGACCAAGATCATTTTTGTCTTGAAGGACCTTGAACTATGAGATATAGTTCAAGCTCACGTGGTGATTCATCTTGCACCTGCTCCATCACCTTTGTTGGATGCATATTTCAGGAAGAAAAACACCAAGGTGAAACAAACTATTTTTGATGCAATGAGGGATCACATCATACCCCACTTGACTAGTAAAGACTTTGCATTTGAGATGTGGGATCCTTGTGCAATCTTTATCAGAGTCCCAACCAGAACCGAAAGATGGTTTTGTAGGAGAAAATAAGGAGCATTTGTATGCTCAAGACTGAGTTAGTCACTTCTTACCTTGGTAGATTCACTCAGATCATAGATGAGCTAGCAGCCGTCGGAGAGATAGTGGACCCAAAATTTATGGTGAGGACAACTTTAAACAACTTTTCCAAACCTTGGGGTTCATTTGTTCGAGGCATTGTTTCCCAGGAGGTTATGCCTACTTGGGAGAGACTTTGGGATGATTTTGTACAGGAGGAGGTGAGGTGCAGCTCAGAGTCTTCAAGACAAATTTGGATATCTCAGGGCGATGGATATCTTTCTCTTTGGTTAAAGGGAAATAATAAGGTCGGCAAGGGTGCACGACAAGGTCCCAAGAGGGGGGACAATCCACAAGGATAGAGCGATAGTGGGAAAAAGAGGGATATGAGAAAAGTGAAGTGCTTTGCTTGTAAGAGGATGGGGAACTATGTTGGAAAGTTTCCCAATAGGAAGAAGAAGCAGGGTGGAACAACATACACAACAAATGAGGTAGAGTTTCAGGAACAATTTGAGAGGGAGTGTGCCTTCCTTATTTGTTTCACTTTAGTTGAGACGACACCCAGTATCTGGTACATAGACAACGGGCTTCGAGCCACATGACTGGTGTGAGGGATAATTTTACTGACCTCAGAGATACATAGGTTAGGATGGAGATTGCTATTGGTGATGATACCATAGTTAGAGTTGTTGGGCATGGCATAGTTACCTTCAGAGAGATGGCTTGCCACCAATTTCATTCAGGGATGTTCTCTACGTCCCTGGGCTGAAGAAGAATCTGATATCAGTTTCCACTCTCCAGGATAGGGGTCTGGAGGTGTCGTTCAGAGGAAAAAAGGTCCTCATACACCCTAAGGGGTCATGTCTCACCTTAGGGCAGGTGATTGGAGTGAGGGATGGGAAACTATTCAGATTTCTTTTTCAGCCACTTCGTGCTTTGGTAGTGAGTAGTGACAACGACAATCAATTGTGTGAGTTGTGGCATCGAAGGATGGCTCACCTTCATCATGGGGCTCTTGGAGGACTGAGAGAGGTTGTGACAGGAGGGCCACAACTCAGTTCAAATCTTTAGGATGTGTGTAGAGGGTGTGCGCTTGGTAAGTTTACCAAGGCTTCTTTTCCCAACAGTGACAACATGTCAGCTGAGGTACTGGATTTAGTACATAGATGTGTGTGGGCCCATGTCTCCGGTGTCCTTGAGTGGTTGCGAGTACTGTCTCACATTAATTGATGACCACTCCAAGAAGACATGGATCTATTTCTTGAAGGCCAAGAGTGAGGTCTTCAAGAGGTTCCAAGAGTTCAAAACTCTTCTGGAGAACCAGACAAGAAAGAGGATCAAGGTCTTGCGGTCAGACAACGAAGGTGAGTATTCCTCTAGTGATTTTGTAGACTTTTGTACCCATGTAGGGAACATAAGACAGATTACCATTCCTCACAACCCCCAGCAGACTGAGGTTTTCGAGAGGAAGAACATGGTGATTACAGGTGCAACAAGATCTATATTGCATGATTAGAGTTTGCCTCTATACCTTTGGGATGAGGCAAGTGTTGTTGCAGTTTACCTGTAGAACAAGAGTCCCCACAATATTTTGGGAAAGATGAATCATGATGAGGCCTTCACTGGTAGGAGGCTCGATGTCGATCACATCTAGATTTTTGGTTGCTTGACTTATTTTCATGTCCCCTCGGAGAGGAGGACAAAGCTAGACCTCACAACCCAGTAGGGAATTCTAGTTGGATACTCAGAGGTCTCTAAGGCCTACCATATTTACATTCCATCACACTAGAGAGTGGTGGTGAGTAGATATGTTATATTTGAGGAGGGTAGAGATTTCCATAGGTCTCTCGAGTTGAGAGTCAGTATTGAGGATGATGCAGAGGCATGGATTGATGTCTTAGAGGGAGAACAACCTCAGGTTTATGGTACACCAGTTTCAGGGGTGATAGGGTCACCTTGCACAGGTTCACAGTCACAGGGGGTTCATGCAGAGGGTGCAAAGGCTTCAGGATCTCAGAGTGTTGGTATTGGTTCTGAGGAATATACTCTTGGGCGAGTAGATCTTACTTCTCCTTTGACTACTTCAGGGAAGAGGAAACCTAGATGGTTTCAGGAGACCCTAAAGGAAGCCAAGGAGAACGTAGGAGATCCCAAGAGATAGTTCAGAGAGAGAAAATCACTAGAGCGGCTTGGGTCTTATTTGGAAATGGTGACGAGTATCTCACATACAGAGCCACATACATTTGTGCAGGCATTTGACTAGCAGGTTTGGTGAGAGACCATGCTAGAGGATTATGAGTCCATTATGTGCAATGATGTTTGGGAGGTGGTTCTGAGGCCAATGGGGAAGTCAATTGTGACTTCCAGATGGTTTTGCAAGACCAAGTATGTTGCAGATGGAAGCATCGAGAAACACAAGGTCTGATTTGTGGCATGAGGATTATCTCAAGTAGAGGGAGGTGATTATGATGATACATTCTCACCTCTTGCGAGGTACACCTCTATTAGGAGTATCATTTCCATAGCAGTGGAGATGAGTTGGAGGATACATCAGATGGATGTAAAGACTGCATTTCTCAATGGATTTATTGAGGAGGAGGTGTACATTGAGCAGCCACAGGGGTTGGATGTGAGTGAGAGAGAGTCTCACGTGTGCCTTTTGAGAAAGGCACTATATGGTCTGAAGCAAGATTCCAAAGCTTGGTATTCACGCATTGACAAATATTTTCTTCAGATGGGATTTGAGAAGAGCGATGCTAATCCTAACCTCTATTACATCATTAGAGGTGAGGACACACTCATTCTCATTTTGTATGTGGATGACTTGTTCATCACGGGAGCAAAGCATCTCATAGCTGAGTGCAATATGGGACTTGCATCAGAGTTTGAGATGAGTGACATCGGGTTGATGCACTATTTTCTGGGCATGGAGGTATGGTAGGAGGAGGGTCACATCTTCCTGGGACATGGGAAGTATGTTGTAGACATTTTGAGTGGGTTTCATATGGAGGACTATAGGCTTATGTCGACTCCCTTGGTCACCAACTGGAAGAAGCTTAGCGCTTCAGATTCCCAGTTGGTGGATGCTACAATATATAGATAGTTGATTAGATCATTGATGTATCTGGTCAACACTCGACGAGATATTTTTTTAGTCGTGAACACTCTCATCCAACACATGGTAGAGACAAAGAGTGTTCACTGGATTGGGGAAAAACATGTTTTGAGGTACATTGTAGGGTCAGTGGATTATGGCCTGGAATATATTAGAGGGGATGGAGTCATTTTGGTTGGCTACACAGACTCATACTGGGTAGGATGTGCTACTGACAGGAAGAACACCTCAGGGTGTTGTTTTGGGTTGGGGTCAGGACTTGTTTATTGGTACAACAAAAACCAAAATTCAGTTACTTGTAGAGTATATGGTGGCCAGTCAGACCAGTTGCGAGGCCATTTGGATTTGTAATATGTTGGTAGGATTATTTGGTCAGGAGTTTCCTCCGACTATCATTCACTGCGATAATAAGAGTTGTATCAAACTCTCTGAGAATCCAGTTTTCCATGACAGGTCGAAGCATATAGAGATCAGATACCACTTCATTAGAGATTGGGTTCAACGAGGGGCAGTACAGTTGCAGTATATTCCGATTGACGAGCAAGTTGCAGATATTCTCACCAAGGCCCTGCCAAGGGGAAAACATGTCTACTTCAGAGACAAGATGGGCTTGGTGAGAAACACTTTCCTTGATAAGAGGTAGTGTTGAGGTTTGGATACCTTGGGAAGTGGTCCCCTTGTGGTTTTGAGTCTCTAACCACAAGTGGGAAATAATTTGGTACTATATACCTTGTAATTTATGTCTAAATCAACTTTGAGTTAACTTAACTAAAAAAAAGTTGATTTTTTTTCACTTAGGAAAAAGTGACTAATTATTCACTTTGTGGGTGAATGACGGGACATAAAGTGAACTTAGGGAAATTAACCCAAAGTGGGTTTGTGAGTGAGATTATTGTGGGATGATCTCAACCTTTGATTAGAGAATAGATGGAGAGATCTTAGCCATTCATCTCTTAGGTTTCCTTATGGAGCTTCAAGAGGGGCGCATAGGGCCTAAGGAGGATTATTCTATCCTTTTTTCACTTGGAGAGGAAGAGGAGAGAAATGGAGATGGGAATGGAAGCATTTTATGAGGGTTTCAAGGGCACCTACTTCCATGGAGGGCTCTAGGAGGATATGGATTCCATTGTTTTGTGGTGTTCATACTTGCTTGGAAAAGGGCGCACACCTAACAGGGAGGCCTTACACTTGTCATATTCCTGGTTGGAGAGTCTTATTAGAGAGGTAACACACAAGGCCATATTTTTGTGCAAGGGTTTCTTCTACAAGGCAACAAGGAGCAAGGGCGCAAGGTCTTAGTGAGATTGAGAAACAAAGGAGAAGGGCACACCATGCTTGGGTGCATTCACCTTCTTGGACTTGTATAGCAGTTTGAGAGGGGCTTCCATTGTATCAAGTTCAGTTGTTTCATGTACTTGTTGTATATCACATTCTTTACATCACATATATTTTCCCTAGAGGGGTTTTATCTAGGGTTGTGTTGACCAAAAACTATTGTGTCATATTTTCATGCATGCTAGAGTTTAGAACGACATTATTTTAGTTGTAAAGATATATAGGTGTGTTATATATTTGAGGTATGCATGTGCTAACCTATGGGATACTAAAAATACATGCTAGAACACCTTAAAAGCTTATGTAACCATAACAAAACAACATAAAAGTTCCTGAACAGTTTGTTGTTATAAAACAACAACAAAGACTTGTTTGAAAATTGAAACTTTGAACCAAACACGGGTCAAAGATAGACCTAGCTGGCAGCCTATTAGGACCTCATATTTCTTCATTTTTCACTCCTCGTAAAATCAACATGACTAATAGGAGAAAGACTACCCTTGGGCCACTCACCACTAGCCAAATCAACATGGCCCCGTGAGTAAATGTATCATTCTCCCTTGGTCAAATCAGCATGACCAATTTGGGAGAATGTATTCTTGATGTTGCTAATTGGAGAAACATCAACAAGACAAAACCCGATGTTAATCATATAACCCCTTATTAAGCCCTAGATATTGAGTTATTACATTTCTAGTGTTATATTAGTAGGTTGGCTAGAACATTTCATTGTCCCATTTCATTATAATTGTACCTTTGTCTCTTATATATATATATATATATATATATATATATATATATATATATATATATATATATATATATATATATATATATATATATATATATATATCAAGGAGACCTAGTCTTAGGATCATATTATCTTGTCTTGTTCATTGAAAGTATTGTAAAACAAGGTTTCCCCCTCAAAGTGGACTATTATTCATAGACTTTCTATCATTATCAAGTTGTTGGTTCATAACATGTCCCATTGATCAATGCTCCAAAAATGTTTGTTGTAGTTTATATATAACATGATTCCTAGAGTCATTGGATTGATTTTTGTATTGTAGATGAAAAGAACGTTTATATGTTCTTTCCATTATATCCCTCATAGTTTTATATAAGTTTTTCCTGCTCATTAACTTTTAGTACCACTCCAAATGAATTGAGGACCAATTCATCATCACTTACAATCTTCATAATTTTTTTCCTTCTTAGGACGGCCTTATGTTCCCTTGTTGTTGGTTCCTACACAATATTCAACAAATGTGAAATCAAATGTTTGAAACATGTTAACAATTATTATTAAAAAGTACATTATTAGTAAACAGTCAAATAAAAACTTCATGTTTATCACCTTTTGATTCACCTAATTCCTCCACTTGCAACATTTCCATAACACCTTTATGCTCTTTTACACTTAGATTGCAAACAATCTTATCTAATTTTTTCAAGTTTTTGCTATGCATGCCATGCATTAATTGATACACATAATTTAAACCTACAGATAATTCAAATATATTACTTTTATATTAAAATTTTGAAGCACTTGCCATTGTTTTTTTCTTGGGATGTGTTTCTCTCATACTTGTTGCTACACGTTTTTATCCTTGATATTTTATTAACCATCTTATATTAATAAAAGCCTTACATAATGAGATACAAAAATTATGAAATATGTTTTACAAACTAAGTAAAGAACTTTAAGCAAAAACTATTTTTGGGTTAGACAATGTACATAGTATAATAATATGCACTAGTGTTCCTAATACATTTATATGCACCAATGAATATTTACTATACTATGCACATTACTAAATATAAAAACATTAAAAAAAAAATTGGCATAGCCAAGCAGTGCTATATACAATAACAAAATCATCGATGCAAAGTCACTGTATAGTGCGCACCTTGAAACCCAAAAAATTATTTAAAAAAATGGGTAGTGCCAAACACTACACTTTATAGTAAAAAATGCATTGGTGCATGTTTACTATACGATAGCACAACAACCAATGAAAGTTAAAAAACACTAACAACAATAGGGTTTGGGATTCAAGTCAATGAGTGGTCCCAGTCCAATAGATACCCAAAGCCCCATATACAAATACATAAAGCCAATAAATATACATTGCCTAAAAAAAGTCTCATTATGAAATAGTAGAGAGAGTAAACCCCTAATGCTAGAGTTTGCATAAACATAAAACAAAAAGGAAGCAACAAAAAAACTAGGGGTTGCAACATTGAAGGTAACTGTGAAACCCTTCTATTTTATTGAAAATGCATTGTAAATATTAATAGGATTAAATAAAAAAAATTATGGAATTTTTTAATCAATTGAATGAAGTTATATCCCTGAAATTTCTCCTCTACAGATTTGTACTTGACCTACATTGACCCGTTACAAATTTGGCTCTTCAAAAAAATATGCCAACTCCAAAGCCTTCGTTGGTAAATATCTATTGCACAAGTCTCCCCTCTAACTTTTGGCAAAATAATGGAATAGGGATCAGGGTTTTCTTTTATAAACTCACTTTTACAAAATGAAAATTTTACTCATTTTTACTTGATATTTTTACGCATCAATGATAACCAAGTATGTTGTTTCTTTTTTTACAAAAAAATTGGCTCGTAGTGTGGCCTTTAGACTTAAGTGCATCAGTACGCTACGATGACTTAAACAAATAGTTGAAATAATTTACAATAAAAATAAAAGTGCAAACCTCCACAATTAAAATTTCATGGAGAGTTATTGTTGGCGTGTATCAAAATTTAGTGCACCGATGCAGTTAGGATATACATGTATGCATCTATGTGGTAAATGTGAATTAAGTGCATTGGTTACTTCAAAAAGGGCCTGCAAACCTCTCTTTGAAGTTAGAATGTAAATGCATCCCAAAATTTCTTTTAAGAATGGAAACACATAAATTACGGTACTCCATAGGATACATAGTGATTATCCATGCACTGATGGAATTGGATGTTGTTCTCTTTGTTATAGTATTACCCCTCTTAATATTTGTTCCAAGAGAATTATTTTTGCACATGAATAATTTAAACTAAAATGACGTAATTGTTTAATACTTCGTACTTCATGCTATGCATCCTTTATATGATTCATAATAGGTTATAATATGCTATGCATTCACAATTTTATGCTAATTAATTTTGTATGTGTTTATTTTGTAGGGTCATTATCCTTTGATTGTACATGGTTGTGTGAACTATGACTTTTCCTTGGGACTCACAATGCACTATATCTAATTTACCCACATTTGTATATTGGATTATATCAAAGGAAATTCACATGAATAACATTCCACATTGGTATTGAGAGATAGTTGAGATTGTTTGTATGTTTGAGAAAAAAACTACCCGTGAGTTTCATGGACTTCTAGGTCCATATTCTAATTCACCTAGTGGATGAGGTTGAATTAGTCATGGTGGTCTCCTGCCATTGGACTTTCTTCTTAGAGAGATACATGAAAATGTTGAAGGGGTTTGTTTAACAAAGGAAAAAACTTGAGAGGTGTATGGTAGAGGGGTACATATTACATGAGTTGTTCCATTATGCTAGTCAATACATTAAACAAATTGATGACACACTAGGTGGAACCATTTGAGATGACCAATAGGATGAGGACAAAAGGGAAGGGGAGTTGTTCCAAACGAATGGAAAAATGTGCATGATAAAGAGTAAGTCATTTCTTTTTTGTCAAATTTCCATAGAGTAACTCTTTTTTTGTTGTTAGAAATATTTGTCACTTGGGGGGCTAGAATTTCAATCGTTGGCTAAGAAACCACAACCTAGGGGCATCTAAGCCATCAAAATCACCCAGGGATCGCACCCGACATGGGCCGCACCAACCCTTAACATGGATGAATTTTTGGGTGTCTCCTCCCGATTAAACACACTGTAAGGGTATTGAACTTGGGTCGCCTAGCAAATGAGACCCACACCTTAACCGGTTGAGCTAGCGGGAATTGACCTATAGAGTAACTCTTTACACTAACTTGCTAATATATATTTTATCTCATACTATTTGTTTTGATTTCATGACTACATCAACAATTTCAGAAATTGATGCCATTAATAACTTTGTTCTTTACAATGCAGAGACAACTCAACCATGGGTTATGTTGTGTGAAGAGAAGAGAAGGAAATGGGATACTAACAAGAAAGCATTCAGTTGTTTGAACAGTGGAAGCATGCCTTATCCTAACCATTTAAAATAAAATATGACAATGATCTATCCCAACAATTAGGTGGTTGACCGAATCAAAGAGAAATGCAGTGCATATGCTTGTTACCCACGTGGTGAAGATGATGCATTAAACATAGAAATTAGGTACAATTTGTCTCTATAATAATCTCTCTCAATACAAAATTCAATTTATATTATATTTTTATTAATGCTTGAGTTATTAGACATACAACACCATCCTTTGTTCTCATTTTTACAGATGCATTGATCCCGCCTATCGGTCATATGGAAATCATTTTTGAACATAGGATGTCGATGATGGATGTGTCACACTTGACTGTGGAGTGGAGGTCGAATTCAACCAATCTAGTTGTGATATCCACCATGATCAAAACCTAATAGAGGGGAAGTTAGGTTACGTTGGAAAGATACATGAGATCATGCAAGTGGACATTTCATCTTTCCAAAGTGTTATTTTTAGATCCAAGTGGTGGGAGACCTTCGACCAAAGTAATGTAAAGGAAAGTCATGATAGTGGGATAATATGTAATAATTTTAAAAAGACGTGAGATGAAAATGAGTCTTATGTTTTCCCAAAACATTGCAACCAAGTGTTTTTTTACTTAGATGTTTTGGATAGGGATTGGTGATTCACCCTAAGACATAACTCAACATAAAAACATCTTTTTGAAAACAACAATGTTATCATGCCAAGCAAGGAATATAATCAAGGAGATTGCAATGAAGAGTGATATGTACATTTTTTATTTTAACATTTATATTATGGATGTGTTAATTTATTATGGTTATCTATAATTGGTCAATCGTGTTCTTCTTTCATTTTATGATGTTGAATATGAAAAATTAACAACCATTTACAATCCATGTTGAAAATAAATTAAATTATTTTGACATTTCAAGTTCTTTAATGAATTATGAATCATTTTTAATTGTAAGATTTGCATGCTATCTCTTTTTATAAAATTAATATTGACAACTATTATCGTTAAGGTCAATTTAGTTGAAGGTATTTTTTTACCTATTTCTATATTTAATATAGCAATTTTATTTTATTTTTATAAGTTAATCAAACAAATTGATTTACAAAATTATTAAAATGTAATATATTATTATTTTCATGATTTAATATATGCAAGATTTTATTACTATTTGTAAG
>JZKD02S1050078.1:876197-887723 GCA_000966675.3 Picea glauca | reverse complement strand
ATCACACTACCAACCTTCCTAACCTCTTAACTCAACAAAAGTATGATGATCTTGGAAAGCTTCTCTTAATGCTTTTCGAGCACAGAAACAAAATTCTAAAGAATCACAAGTAATCGCTTACCCTCTTAAGGTTTGATAGACCAATTAGGTCTTAATGGATGTTAATCGTCATCATCATCATATAATATTGGAGGAATAATTGTTTTGTTAGATTTAACTATTATAATTTTATCAAAATTAATGAAAAATTTAGTAAAAATATTTAAATATTTTTAAAAATATATCATTTAATAAAAAAAAATGATTTAAAATATTAATAAAATTAGGTAGTCATTGATTGAATCATTTAATCAAGTTTGTAAACATTTTCAATCAACATATTGTATCTTCATGCACAACAAATAATTCACCTTGAAAAATGGTTAAACATTATATAATGGCCCTAAATGATTGTGGGCTTTTACAATCACAGTCGAAATGAAAAGATTTCATATAACTAGAGTTAAATATTATATGGCATCTCATTTATTTTTTGTAAGCAAGTTCTATTAGTATTAATATAGTACAAAAAAATTTACATCAATGGCTTATTGTGGCCCACCAAAAGAGGAAACCGGGCCACAAAGAAACTTAAAATACCAAACCCAACGTGTCAAAGTTTTCATGTATGTGCCTAATTGTCAAGTAGAGGTTCCAGACCTCTTGTAAACTAACAAACCAAGAAAGGGACAATAATACTAGCATCACTAATACATAACTACATGACCACACATAGTAACTATCATGGGAAGACTACACATGAAAATAATAGAAAGAATTATGAGTCCTTGTCAGCAGGCCTCGAAGGCCTGGATGCATGAAGATCAAAGGTTGCTTGACAAGCATCTGGGGCAACATCCTCATTGATGATGATTGGATTGGTCGAAGTTCCTAGAGAATGTTGAATGTTGTCCTTGCCATCAACCTACTCGTCTTCCACCTCAATTATGATGTCGAAGATCAATATGCAAACCACTTCAAATTTGGCCTCAAATAGCATGAACCTTTCCAACAACTCGTTGTACTTGGTACCTTGCTTCTTGAGCACTTGGGATATTAATTCCTTCGTTAACTAGTAGTTTTAGTTGCCTTGAACACCTTGGTGTCTCTACTCCTTGAAAAATCAGAGTCAGGGAATGAGCCCTCAAACTCCTTATTTATCTGCTCCTTGGCCACTTGCTCCCATTTTGCAAGACAATTTCCTCCAGAGCACCAACCTCCTCTTTGATATCAGTTACATATTTCGAATGGAATATCTATTCATCCCTCCTAGTTTCCCATTCAACTCTAGTTGTAGCAAGTATGTAGCTTCACTCAAGGAATGAATATGAACCTTCAGACGCCTTCCTTGTCATCCCTTAGCATTGGAATCTAGAACCTCCATGTCAACAAAGTTGTCCATGTCTCCCAACTATCTAGAGTTCTGGAAAATATGTATATCTTAGGCCATGGACTAGAAACTGAACCAACTCCCACCTTTGAAGGGTATTTTCAGAACCACTAAAGGGCCACCACAAAGTCTCCTGAACCACCTAACACACTGGTGAACAAGACGCCCACAAGAAATCTAGGAACATTGAACCACCCACCTCACCTTCAAGCCCCACCTAAGCCAACCCACCAAGTATCCTCTTCAACAGACCAGATTTCTTGATCCTTGGCTAGAAAGAATGCTCAATTTATCACGAGGATAGTTAGCTCCCATCCCCGCCAAACCCTATGAGGGAAATACCACTACAAATAGATAGGGAACCCAACCACTCTTTCCAATCACACTCCCAAGAGCCTCTATGAAAAATATAGTCAAATTGCACAAGCAAACATAACAATCCCTGGGATACATCCACGATCGTGTAATGTATATTTTCCACACAATCAACTAGGCTAGGCTTTGCAATATAATTAAATCATGAGCCCCCTCTCGTTGTCATGATAGATTGAATTACCATCAATCCAAACACATTATCAAAACCATGATGCACTGGACGAGCCATAAACCCAGTTATTTCATTGTGTCCTTGCTCCATCGCCCTTCTTCCCCTCACACAAGACACAATGAAACTAGGTTTTTCCCTCGTATGGGGTTGGTCATATCATAAATTTGCATTGGGATCCATCTAGCTCCCATGTGTCACCCCATCCAAGTAATATGGCATCTCAAACTTAAATGAATACATCTCAAATTTAAAATAGAGAAATCACTAATGATGTTAATCATTAACATATACAATACATTTTATAAATCAAGCAACATCAACATCAATATGATATGAAAAGACATAATATACATAAATACTTGTACAAATTCTTACTCCAACACCTAGGTACTTTGTTATCTAGTGATTTCCTTACTGCAATCAGATTAGCAACTAACAAAACAATAATACACTATTGAAATATTCAACTCAATATCATGCAGCAGAAGCATAAACTAGGAAACCAAATCAAGCACACATGAACACCAATATTTTTGGGTAAATACCCCTGGAAAAAACCCCGGAGGGAAAACCAGTGCAGAGAATGATTTTATTATGCTAAAATCAGGGCTCCCGTAACTGGGATAATGGCCCACTAAGAGAAATACAACGACAGACTAACTTGGTAAGGGATGACCTATTATACAATCAATTCTGACATGCTTTTCTAGGAATCCACGACTATCTCTTTAGTGACCCGCAGATATTCGCGACTTTCCCCACTATGACCTGCGGATGTCCGCAATTGTCTCCTTTGTGACTCACAGATATGTATGGAAAGTTTGTACGACAAAATTTGTACAGTTTGACTCTTTCATGTGGCTTTCTTCTATTGAAACCCACCTGTGTATGCCTATGTTTTCTCTTCTCCTTGACCTGTATGATATATAGATGAAGATCCTTCTTCACCTATCCAAGGTCATGAACCACATTCCTTCGTGATACAATACTCTGTGTCGACTCCCTCAACACCTGTCAAGTGTAAGCAAAGGTCGTTCTTTGCTTCTACACTCTCGAATGACTCCACACTAGAAAAATTCCTTCTTTGTTATCTCTGTGTGAATGTGTCAAGTGTAATACTTGGTCCTCTTGAATCACCGTCCTTCATGATCCAAGCACTCGAGCAAATGTCTTTCTCTACTCCAGAGTGTGACCTTGGAGACTCCACACTAGCAAAGGTCCTCATTTGCTATCTATGTGAATTGTCCAAATGTAAACCTTGGTCCTTCTGAATCACCGTCCTTCGTGATCCAAGCACTCGAGCAGAGGTCCTTCTCTACTCCTGAGTGTGACCTTGGAAAATATTGAAATGTACACTTGACAATCTGAGGGGGGGGGGTGAATCAGTGTCACAAAACTTTGGACAATTTTCCACTTTTCATAAATTAATTGAACAACATATATTTATTTCAATTTCTCAACCAATATATAAAAGAATAAATATTTTATTTATTTATTTAACTTGAATGAATACATAAGATCAATATTCATCTTCAAATAATTATGAGAGACCCAACTCTCTATTACAAGACCCAACGTGTAGTTCTCATATCCAACTGAGAAATGAGGAATCTAACCCTCATAACAAGTCCCAGCTTATTGATCTCAGATCCAATTGAGATGTGAGGAATCCAATCCTCATACAAGACCCAACTTGTAAACATGCACCAACCTGATAGAATGAACCTTCATTCAATCCATTATATATAAATATATATACTTCAACAAATTCAACTACATCTTTTGTTCACCATACTTCTTTGTTTATATAGTCTCCCAATAGGCATGAGTTTGAAGCATTATGTCCCTTTGTTTGAACCATTACACCTCTTCATTTGAATTAATAATAATAATTTCTCTTATTATCATTATCATTAATACTTTGATTTAAAGACTTCAAATCCCTTGTTTTGCATTTATTTTGTTCTGGCTAAAAGCCTATCACTGCAAATGTTGCAGAAATCGAGTTTTGCGGAGGCACTTCCTTCAAGCCATGTTTTTAAGAGTTGCCTCTTATTTCACCCTTATTCCTCTATCATGAGACCAATGTTTTGTGCTTCAAAATTCTTACCCTTTTTTATTTTTATCCCCCATATGTCCAATGTTGGGACCGTGTTCTCCGGGCTTTGACACTCTGGAACTCTTCTTCTCTTCACCAAATCTTGTTATCTCCGAAGTGATATCTTTCGAGTGTTATATCTTGAGCAACTTCAATTCATGGTTGTAATCCTCATCGTTGATCACGATTTTAGATCAATGGTCTGATCATTCTTTTAAAAGACTCATTTCTCACAATTTTTTTATCCTTATCTAATGGTTGGGATTCAATCGTGAGATGGACGGTTGTTGTTTCCTCCGGTACTTCACGACTTCGGGAGTTTGTTCTTTTTATAAACTTCCAATTCTCCAGGACTAAATTTCACTTAAGTGTGTATACTCTATTAATCTTGATTTGATGTGTGTCCATAAACTTCAACGATCCAGATCTTATTTCGGAGCTTCAGTACTCCGGGACTCCGGGTTACTAGAACTCTAAAGTAGTTAAATTCCTCTAGAGTGATAACCTACCAAATAAGTCATAAAGCAATGGTGACCGCTTGATGTCGGTTAACACCTCTGCTTATGCTATCCTTTCACTATGCTTGATCAACGGTTGAGAACGCTCCTGAAGTAGATCAACAGTTAGCATTACTTCGTGATTTATGCTTACTCTATCCTTCCAATGTACTTGATCAAGGATCGAGAATGCTTTTGAATTGGATCAACGATTAGTGTCACTTCATGATTTACGCTTACTCTATCCTTCCACTGTACTTGATCAACAATCGAGAATGCTCCTGAATTAGATCAACGATTAGCATTACTTAGTGATTTACACTTACTCTATCCTTCCATTGTACTTGATCAATGGTCGAGAGAACCCAAAAGATCTTAGATCAACGACCATCATTAACTTTTGCCTTTGATGCTTTGGGTATTTGTTGGTAGTAGAAACTGGATATCCCTGAAGGACTTACTCCCGGAGTGACATAGCTTGCTGATGTCACTATTGACGTGGCACTAGCTGAGTGGTTTCCACGTGTCACCTAGATTTGTGACTTTCGTATACTTAAAGTGCCAACTAGACCTTGACACTTGTCACCATCTGAATGTGCCACATGTCCTTGTCGACGTGGGCTATTACTATGTGTACCACGTGTCTTACTTCGTGACTTCGGAACTCTAGCCTTCGGGTGAACTTACATGTTCTAAATCCTTTTCCGTCGAAGTGGTCAACGCCGAAGTTGACAATCTTCTTTTGATCTTACGATTCTTATGTTTTAATCTAGATCAACGGTTGACATGACTTCGAGGCTTCGGCCTTCGAGTAATCTTACTTGTTCTTGGCTTCTTTTCGCCGGAGTGATCAGTGCCGAAGTTGGCTACTGCTACGCAACTCTGATATGACGACTATAAAATTTCACTCTAGATCAACGTTTGTCGTGACTTAGGGGCTTCAGCCTTCGGGTAATCTTGTTTGTTCTAGACTCCTTTTCTCTGGAGTGGTCAGCATCGGAGTTGACCAGTTCTACTCAGCTTTAATCCAATGACTAAGATCTTTCCTGATGTTATCTGATGATTTTAATCAGGAACTTCGTGTCTTGGCCTTGCTTGTCCTATCCTTCCACTTTATTTTGATCGGACGGTCAATATTACTCCCGATTTTTCTGAGATTGGATGACTCATGTTCACTTCGAGACTTCGTCTTCGGCTAAAATATTTTTCCTTCGGGTAATTTTATCCAAAGTAGTCAGCTTCGAATTTGACCATTGTTCCTCCTACACGATCTGACAGTTTAAGTCACTCCCGAATATTCAATCATACGACCACGATTCTCTCCTTTACACAGGTTCCCTATGTGATCCAATGGTCAAATTTACATCTGAATTATGGATGAACGACTCCAGTTGCTTGATTTTTATAAAGGTTTCCACCTATAAAAATTCTCTTTCTGAAAACTGGTCTCTTGTGCGAATCAAAATCACTATCTCTTCTGAGCTTTGGAAAATGTACTTGTAACAAAGATCATCGATCCTTGACAATGATCGAATATTACATCGATGAAATTTACCATACACTTTTTCTCCTGAACTTTAGCCTTGCTACTATGTTGCATTATCTTTCCATAAATGACCCTTCATTTCATATGGACATACCTTATTGGCTATCCTGACACTAATGCAAACTGTATAACTTTTTTCATGATTGATTCATGTTGTATAACTTTGTTCATGACTGATTCATGTTGCCATCAATGACAACACACAATCAACAATTCTAACAAAAACTCCACACTAGCAAAGGTCCTCCTTTTCTATCTATGTGAATTGTGTCTTCCTCCTTTTCCTAGCCTTTATTTTATAATCACGAGTTGCAATATATTTCTAATATCCAAAGTGATCTATGATTGAGATTACTTCTCACACTCACTTTAGATTTAGATTACATGATGCATGTTATGCATGTTCCTTAAATAACTCAATTAACTAATTACATAATTAATTAATAAAAATAATTTACTGTAATAATTTCTTTAACTAAAATAATTCCAAGAGTAGAAGGCTTTGGAGGATTTCCACACATTTAGACACATAGACCTATGCGGAAATACCTGTCTGATGATACCACTAACAACAACACTCCCTCTTAGTGATGAAGGTATTTCCCGAAGAGCCACCTAGAACTAGTTATGCCTTCGACTCTGACACAATGTCACACACATCATCCTACATATTGGCATTCCTCCAACCCCGTTGGCTAGCTCCTCCATGAATACCAGAAGTATCGAAATCAGTGATGCTACATATCAATTCCATGAAGTTTGAAAACTTTGTCGAAGGTATGCTCTCCCTCAATGTGCTCCTAGAAGCTTCATGCTCCTGAGCATCCATCAATGTCATCTTATACCAACTCGGTCTCCTGACATGACTAGAAGGGGTTAACTCCCTCTTCCCCTCTTAAGGTTCACTCCCCATACTGTAAGTCTATGAACTATGCTCATCCTTTGACTGCTCACCCTTCAAATCCTCCTGCTTCTCGTCCTCTATCATTGACATCGATTCATGATCCAAGATCCCCTTGGATCTTCTTACAGGCTGGCCCTGCAACCTGTATAACCTTCCCTCTCTAACACCAATGCTCACGGTTGTGTCATGGATAGATCCCTCTAAACTTATGAGTACTTTCCCTTTTTGAAAAGTAACTACAAAACCCATGTCCTCCAAAACTGAAAATGAGAACAATTTGTTCTTCAATTATGGTACATAAAGCACATCTTGGGCCTCTAACGAAGCCCCTAAATCAAGTTAGAACATGATAGTTCCCTTCACCTTCATTGCATACTTGGAATCATCACTAAGCTCTACATGGGTCCCTGAGTCCTCCGTTAGACTATTGAATAACTCTCGTGCTTCTACCTCTAGTTGATTTTATTCAAATAAAATTATGGGATCCCTTCCTAGGATAATGGTCCACCTGAGGAATAATACAATGCAACAAATAGCCTACCTAAAGATGATTCATTCAGTCTTGTTGGTTGTTATCTCCCTTGCTTCCATTGTGCTCCTTTCCTCAAACCCTTCCCTACACACTTGGGTGAAATTCCTTCTCCACCCAATTCAATGAGATCTCTTATCTCACTCTATGTGTATTTTATGTCCACTGAGAAACAACCAACACATGCAACTGAGCAACTATGTTGTTTTTGTACGACCATGTACCTACATCTACTCTACTGCCTAGATCTATCTATGCTACCCAATATGTTTAATGTGCCTCCTTCTCCTTTGGGTTGATTAGATTTCTAGGTGAAATTCCTTCTTCACCCTGTGCTAAGATCTCTGTGAGCAAAAGTCCTTCTTTGCTCTATCTATGAGTTCTCATGTGGCTCAGATCTCTAAATGGAAGTCCTTATCCACCTATATGAGATCTCCTTGCTGACTGTGTGGCCTCCTACCATAGCTCAACAAACCACCCTACTGAAACTGCCTCTATACTGTCCTATACCCAGAAATCAATCCTTTGATTTCTATCTGCCAGTTTAAATATCTACTAAGATCTCCTGCAAATCTAACTGATATGCTACACAAGATAGTGGATTTGTGCTTAATCCTTCAAGCAACCACCTTGACACTCCTGATCTCATAGATATGCTCCTGTAACCATAGATATGAACTTGATCTCTCCCTTGGTCACTCATATCTCCTAGATCCGCCAATACCATGTGCACTTGGTTTCCTCCCAAAGAAACCTTGCTTTGATACCATGTAGAAATTCTTACTCCAGCACCTAGGTACTTTGTTATATATTGATTTCCTTACTACAATTAGATTAGTAGCTCACAAAACAATAATACACTACTAGAATATTCAACTCAATATCATGCAGCGGAAGCATAAACTAGGAAACCAAATCAAGCACACATGAACACCAATATTTTTGGGTAAATACCCTTGGAAAAAACACCCCAGGGAAAACCAGTGTTGAGAATGATTTTATTATGCTAAAATCAAGGCTCCCATAATAGGGATAATGGCCCACTGAGAGAAATGCAACTGCACACTAACCTCGTAAGGGAGGACCCGTTGTACAATCAATTTTGGCATGCTTTTCTAGGCAGTTGTGACTATCTCTTTAGTGACCTGAAAATATCCACGAATTTCCCCATTGTGACGCACGAATGTCTGCGACTGTCTCCTTTATGTCCTGTGGATATGTACAAAAAGTCCATACAAAAAAATTCATAGAGTTTGACTCTTTCTTGTGGCTATCTTCTATTGAAACCCACCTTTACATGCCTATGTTCTCTCTTCTCTTTGACCTGTATGATCTCTATATGAAGATCCTTCTTCACCTATCCAAGATCTTGAGCCATAGTCCTTCGTGATCTAATACTTTGTGTCGACTCCCTCAACACATGTCAAGTGTAAGTAAAGGTCCTTCTTTGCTTCTACACTCTCGAATGACTCCACACTAGAAAAAGTCCTTCTTTGTTATCTCTGTGTGAATGTGTCAAGTGTAATACTTGGTGTTCTTGAATCACCATCCTTCGTGATCCAAGCACTCGAGTAGAGGTCCATCTCTACTCCTGAGTGTGACCTTGGAGACTCCACACTAGCAAAGGTCCTCCTTTGTTATATGTGTGAATTGTCCAAATGTAATCCTTGGTTCTCTTGAATCACCATCCTTCGTGATCCAAGCACTCGAGCAGAGGTCCTTCTCTACTCCTAAGTGTAACCTTGGAGACTCCACACTAGAAAAGATCCTCCTTTGCTATATGTGTGAATTGTGTCTTCCTCCTTCTCCTAGCCTTGCTTTTATAATCATGATTTACAATCTATTTCTAATCTTCAAAGTGCTCTATGGTTGAGATTGCTTCTCACACTCACTTTAGATTTAGATTACATGTTGCATGTTATGCATGTTCCTTAAATAACTCAATTAAATAATTACATGATTAATTAATAAAAAAAATTTACTTTAATAATTCCTTTAACTAAAGTAAATCCAAGAGTAGAAGACTTTGGACGATTTCCACATGTTTAGACACATAGACCTGTGTGGAAATATCTGCCCAATGTTACCACTAACATCAACAATACTAATATCAAAATCATTATATATGTCAAATATGACATCTCAAATTTAAATTAAAAATAAATGATTAGTAATAATAAAAATCTTTAACATATACAATACATTTTATAAAGCAGACAACATCGGCATCAACATGTTATGAAAAGACATAATATATATGAACAATAATGTCAATATATATGTGTGTGTGTGTGTGTGTGTGTGTGTGTGTTGAATATACATCTCAAGTCAAATATAAATGTCAAATATACATCCCAACAATCAATACACATGACAATTACTACTACTTAGGTTCACTACCAAAGCTAGAGGCATCGATACCTTTGTTATATAAAAAATTGGAATGTAACATCTTTATATCTCTCCATGTGGAACTATATCACATGATGCAACCATAGTGTCTACAACATCAATAGTGAGTGTAGTGGGTGTAGTAGCTGGCTATCGATATGCTAGAGGAGGAGATGGTGGTCGATCTGCTATAGGAGGAGACGATGGTGGTGGTGGTGGAGGAGGAGGTGGAGGAGTATCGTCCTTATAAGATGAATAAGACTGACCAACCCTCAACCTCTCACATAGGTTGAGGGCACTAACAATGTGATGCATCGATAATGTCATGTAATTGGGAAGGCTCACCCATATTAGTGAAATCTCAGGGTCTTGCACGTTTTCTTGAGCTTGTATAGGCACCACTCCATGGTGAGCCATCAATGCATATATTTGGATTTTCATCTTCTGACTTGCACGACATGATGAGTCTCTGCACCTGAGGTGGTTCATCAACATTAGCCATATCCTCATCATGTTGGGGAGGCATCTCCCCAACATACATGCCAAGATCTACAAAATAGTAGACATTAGATAATTTAAAAAAATTCTTACACTCAATTACATGTGCATTAAATTACAAGATAAATAAATATGCAACTAGATTATTCAATAATATTACCTCTCAAGTCCATTGGCTCATCCTAACTAAATAGGATCTTAGCGCGTTCTCACTAGTCCATCCCTACTATATATGGGTGTTGTACAAGATCAATGGTGTGATTGTCCTCACTAACTAACAAATCCAATACCTCTGAACTCACCAGGTTACATGATCACTCTAGTTGGTTCCTTTGGGGCAACATTTTCCCCCACATGTGCATACAAATTTCAATCATCAACCTAGAAGGGAGGCAATTGAATATTGATCGAGCCATTGACCTAGGAGGGAGGCGATTGAATGTCGATTGAGTCATTGGAAACCTCTCCAAAAATAAAATAAATAGATTTGAAGAAAAGGGGAAGACAATCCTCCCATCAAACACAACACAATAGTGATCTAGAGCAAAAAAAAACTGAGGCAAAAAAATGGCAGACCACCTGATTAGTGTGGACCTTTGAAATAAAATATCTACATTGTGCATTAGAGGGAAACTAATGTGTTTTCCATCAAAGGTATAATATGCCAACACGTCATGACCACAAGCGATAGGAACCTAATCACATTTGCATGTAATGAATATAAACACAACTAGCCCCTAACAACCTAGAAGCAACTACGACTAGTGATGGTTGCACTTACACATCTCTACACATATGCCATTCGGCTCTCTCCTTCAACGTTAGGAATAAGATTGAGGAAATAGGGAAAATCCCCGTCCCTCCTAAACAACAAGGTGATTCAATAAATATCATCCTCTATCAGTTGGTACCATAGATCGAGACCAACCCTTAATGCCTACTTAACATGATCCCAATGATGGAATCATGCATGTTCTTCTTGAGGGATGTAACCTCCTCATAAAACTTGAGGAGACCAACACTATTCAAAAGAACAAAGTTACCAACTTAATGAGAACTGCGACCTCAAAACGATAACTCTAGCTTT
>JZKD02S1050078.1:825571-839794 GCA_000966675.3 Picea glauca | reverse complement strand
AGAGAGATTGTTAGGAATACAGTTTAGCTTCTTCCCGAACAACAACATTTATTCTGTAACACAAACGAGTGACTTTGAAGGATGCTGTTATGATAGAGTAGTTGAATGGAGTGAAAAGGTTGCAAAGAATTCCCATAGCTGTGCTGAGTGCTGGAGCAGAGCACCTTTAGACCATTTGCTTCTAGTACCGAAGAAGTCATTCTTGCACCACACTAATCATAAAACAATGGACTCTACGACAATGATGATCATCTTCCCTCTGAGAGTCCCAGCAGGCCAAGGCTTTCACAACCAAATAATCAAGGCCTAGTGTCATGTGCGATTTGTGCTATTATGCTATATGATCTGCACGGAGACAGCGGATTGATTCATGATTGGAGATTAATTCCAGCACTTCACCTATTCTGGAAAATATAAATCAATGCAATTGAGAAGTTTCTATTGAAGTTTGGATCTGTCTTCTAAATCCAGGTCACACATAACGCATGCTTTAGATTTGAACAACTGTGTTGTCTAACTGTTCTACAAAATGGTTTTTTTTGCTGGAATCCGGCGATATAAATTTGCACGAAATCACTATTTTTTGTTGTTTAAAATCCATTTCTAAATGCGGAAATAGATTCAGCATGCTGAAAAACCCCTGGGGCACTCTGATTATACAGAAACAATCACTCAAATCTGCGGATCTAACAATTTCTCGCCGGATTTCGAGCAAATGTCCCTGGAAAATATCGTCGGAAAAGAGTCGTTTCGTAGAACGTTTAGACTATGGCTTGAACAACTGCTTTGGCAGACGATAGTTATAGGCTTATGATTTACCCATGGGGGAAGTTTGACAGAAAGAAATTTCTGTTGAAACAATATGTGGATCATTCCCAGAGGCAATTTTTTTCAAAGCATTACGAAGATGCTAATATAAATAATGCTTACAGAAAAGTTGAGGATGTTTCATCGCCAGGCCTGATCAACATTTTCCATCCATTCCAGTCACTTCAAGTAAAGACTCTTGTACTGTGACAAATGTATTGTCTGGAGATTTAAGAAGGCAGGACCTGAGTCAAGAGTTTGTACAGATTTTGGCTTCATATTTAGGTAGCTTGCATCTTAGCAACCTATGCTGTTAGGTGTTTTCACTTTGATCCTCTAGATCTGCACCTGGTAAGGTGGTGCATAAACTGTAAGGATGCAAATATGTGTAGCTTTTACCTTCTGCATTTAGGTATGTGGAAGCATATAGGTCTGCCAAAGAAGTCTTGTAAAACGATGGCAGTGGTGATGATGGTTCTCCTTTGTATAGCTGCAGTAGGTGTAAAACGACTTGCAAAGTCCAGGAATCTAAGCCCAGTGTAGTGCATACTGTGTGCTTGAACAACTGCCTAGATCCAGAGGATGGAAATCACAGCTTGGGCCTCAATTCCAGCACTGTACCTAGTTCAGCAAATAATCATCATTGTGACTCACTAGTTTCTGCTTAAGTTCTCAATTTGTCTTCCCAGTCAAGGTCGTGCATAGTGCCTCTTTTAGATTTGCATTATTAAAAACACTCTACTCCCACAGGGCATTTCACAGATGTTCCAGTCAGTGATAATGATAGACAGATTGTTTTACCTGGCGCTGATGCTTCCAATGAAGAAAATTTTATACATTTAATGTGTGGATTGCTCTTGGAGGTGATTATCTTGAAGCAGAATGAAAATGTTCAACCAAATAATTCTGATACAGTGGAGTTAAGGATGTTTCTTGTTATGGGTTAAATCAGCATACTGCAAGCACTCCAGTCACTCCATATAAGGGGTTTATAAGGGGTTTAGTAGCTTGGCAGGTGTTTCCCCTGGACCCCATTCAAGGCAGGGCCTAACTTATTTTGGGGCACCGCTTCAGGCTCTGTATGTTGGAAGCTTGAGTTCTGAATACTGCATGTTGTTTGGTGTTTTTTATTTTTTCTTGTTTAGAACTTTCTGGTAAAGAGATATGTAAAGGTTGCAAACATACCTACTCTTCACTTTCTGTAGTTAGATCGGTTGAGGAATTGCATGCAATTACGATGCTAATCTTTGCAACCACTTGCTTCTTGCAGAGAATGGTATCAACTATGAGAGAAGGTAAGGTAACATAATGTAACTTATTCATTGTTTCAATCTTAGCTCGTGATATTTTATACAGTGTAATTGGATATTAAATTCCCTTCATGTAATTGTGGGGGGGACGGAGTTTTCTCTATCTGAGGTCTACGGAACAGAACCTGGATAATTGCCTTATTTTCGAAAATGCACAAAGATATTGAAGTTTGCAATGGGTATTGATTTCACTCATCATTTTCTTCCACAGTTTGATAGGTTGTGGCGTCTTATGCCATTATTGACATGCAAATGAGCATTTCTCTTTTCTGGAATTAATAATTGACTTGGTTAGAAAGTTCATGTTGAATTATTATGTTATACCAGTTATCCACCTCAAATGTCTCTGAGTTTAGTTTATGCCCATATGAATGTAAACTGAATTGCTATTGATTGGATCTACTGCTGTATAATTTATATGCATCAAAGTTCGATTCTGGCAGGAAAGAGCACCTTCTTTAAGGTGGTATAGTACTTTTAGTTTTTAGAGCACCCTTTCCTTCTCTGCAGCTAATGCTAGGGCTTCTAGTGTATGAAGAAATATTGATATTTTAGGCTAATGGTAGGGATTAAACCATCTTTCCAGATTCCTGAGAAGTCTTCAGAGTATGCAGTGCTCCTATTTCTTTTTTGATGTTTGCCTACAATATCTTCTTTGCCTGTTAAAGGGTGTCCATTATTTCCCTGCGTATTATCTTATTTAAGCAATGCTGGAATAATGGAATTAATATGATAATATCTGATACCTGCATATGGGTATGATATTTTTGAACAATATTATGATTGAAGAGTCAAGAAACTGTCATTCTACAAAGGGAAAGTAAGAAACCCTTCACAATATTTTACTCCATTTGGTTGTACTTTCAAGGTATGTCAGATATTCTAAAGCACATGTGAACATTGATGTGCATTGAAACTTTAGGTATTTGAGCATATATCAAAATGGCCAAAAATTATGGAACTGGTTTGTTTGTAACTTTGTATTGAAATCTGAGATGCATGCATACTAGTGGTTTTCCGAAGGCAGGTCCTATTGGTAGTTGAAGTTATATATCTCCAGTAGATATATGAATACCCGAAAATGCTTTAATATTATGTATTTCAGATTTCTTACAAGTTAATGCGAAAGGCTTTCAAAGTTAATTCAGAGGGATACCTCACCTCAGCAAATATATAGCCTACTTGACAGTCCATAATGGATATTGTTCATCTTATGAGAACCGGAATGGATATTGTTCATCTCATGAGAACCAGAGTCAAATGAGAAATTTTCCTGGATGCCTCTCAAGCTATGCATAATGTGTCTGCCTTTATGAACTGTGTTTGAATCTGTTTGACAAATAACCAATTTGTGGTGAATCTAGTGCTGTGCTCGGTAAGAGCTAGAAGGTGCAGCTCTGAAGTAGCTCTGAACTACTTATAATGAACAAGATAGTGAGAGATCGGACTGCGTGTGTTATTCTCCACTGTAAATAGAAATAAAACAATTTTTTAGTTGCAGCAGCATTGATCCTTCTAGGAAAATTAGTGCTGGAGACAAGTCAAGGGAGGTATTTTGTGTTAGGATTTGACTGATATATTTATCAGTTGTAGCCAAGCTTTTCATCGCTTCTTTTCCTTCTTCGGTCGGTATAAATTTCCTTGTTTTTCATCTATATTTCCTCCTTTATACATCCTTGTTATCTGTACAGAACCCTAACATTAAGCTAATTCTTCAAAATGGGGGCTCCTTTTATTTTGGAAAGAACCTGCTCACTGTAGAACTGCTTGGACCAAATTTAGCAGACAATACTATTTCTCTTTTCATTCTTCGATCCTTTTATCTTTTATTGTACAAGTATGCTTTACAGGGAGCTTCACTCATCTACTTAGATGTGTAAGGAAATATCTGAACCGATGATTAATTCAGATATTTGCCTTGAATTATGTTTGAGTTGTCTTTCTTGGAAGCACTTTTAAAAGCACAGGGGCTGCACTGCATAACATGGCTTTCCTTTGGCTTAGATGGGGTATCTATTCTGCCAAATTCAGCCAGGACTTGCACCTGCCCTCATGCATTTTTAGCCTATCATTTATGTGGGCTACCACAACAAGAGTGGAAACCTGGTGGACAGCTCAATTTCTCCGTCAACCAAGGCCCCATTAGCATGTTTTACATTTTGTTGGTGCTTAACCTAGCATGGGAGTTTGTAGGTCTCAATTCTTGTCAATCTTTAGTTTTCAGGGATGATTCTAGACTCTGGGTATGCTGTCAAGCAACAACATCCTATGAATGCTAGCTACAAAATCACATTTTTGTTGATGTTATAATTATGCAAATTGGAAAATACCACGAGAGACTAAGATTGTTAGACCAAAATGATAATCAAAACATTTTTGAGGTGTTTACAAGGAAACTTGAAACACACCAAATTCTGAAAATTTGTTGCTCATCATTAGGAACCTTCATTTTGTGAACCTTATATGGAGAATACACAAACGTATAGTTACTTGAGTCCTGGTTTCTCGACAAAGCTTCGATCTTCTTTGAACGTAATATAGAAAAGTTATATTGCTATCCTTGAGTTGCTTGAATCTGCTACAATTTAACAGAAGATTGATTATTCTCCTTGAGTTGCTTGAATTTGATAATCTCTATCCGTTTTGATTATAGTGTATTGCTTTTTTTTAATGCAGCAGACGTTGGAATGGATTTAAGCACTACGTTATTAGCACTTTTTCTTCCAAATATGTTTGACACTTACCTTAGAGGGTTCATCACTATCTTTCACATTTCTTCCATGAAACCCTTTTATAATTTACACAAACTCTTGGTCTAACAAGGAGGTGGTCAAATTGTTCGGAATATATCTCAAGGTGTTGTTAATAATCAAGCCGACTATTGTGTGGATCTTGTGCTTAGAGGTGATAGACAATTTCTAGTTAGCTATACTTGGCTTTCATAAAGGGGCTCTTTACCATGTACTTTGTTGTATTTGAACTTAATGGTGCCTTTGAAATAATATATTTGATATGTTGTATTCGCACCTAGTGGTGCTTTGGTTTCCAATATAATGGAAGAAGAACTTTCATTAAAATTAATGATTTTTGGAAAAACCTATTATCTATTGAGAGCATTTGTTTTGGTGGGAACTGTATCATATTTTTGTAATCATACGTCAATATGCAAGAACCTGCATGCTGAAATATTTGTCTATTTTAAAAACTTTATAGCCAAAGGAGTTGCCATTGCCAATGTACAAAACAAGAGGAGGAGAGGAGTGCAGATTTTATAGTGGTAGCAACTATTCCGAGATGCCAAAAGATGGACTTATCTGACTCTTGTAACAAACAAGAAGGGATCAGGTAAAAGTTTATCAATTATTACCGATTGGTTTTCTAGTGTTAGGGCCTTATAGAGGAATGTAGGGTGGCCATGTAGATTTGCTTTGACGTGGTACCTTCTTGTCTCCTGAAGGCTTAGGAAAGATTATGCAAGTAGTTGAGTTGAGATGCACTGATCATTGTGCTGATGGTGATGGCCCAAGATAATATGTCAATATTGGATGATTTTCTATGCGAATACATTGGACTTAATCAAGTTAGCACAATAGGGATACAAAGAAGCTATTAGATAGTGATCATGGGTTGCTTGTATAAATAAATAATTTGGTCCCAAAAATCAATTACTTTGTTGAATGTCTTACAAAATGTTAGCCAAAACCCTAGCTATGAAGCAGATCTTACTGACGATTATTCCCCTGGAACAAACGAGCTTCATGAAAGGATGATTCATTCTCTTGATAATATCATCACATTGTGAGAAGGCATATAGTGGGTTAAATGTCTCGATTTGAATGCATTTTTTTTTTAAATTGATTTTGAAAATTCATATGACAAGGTCAAGTGGCCCTCCACCTTAGCCACACTCAAGGTGCCCGACTTTTCACAATTCTCCCTAATTGTAGTGGACACTCTTTTCAAAACCCCACCTTGCGTAAAATACATTGTGTATATTAGAGGATGTGGTAATATTCAAGGCTATCTGTGAGGGCTTCTTATTGGCCTCAATTCTCTATGTTAGAGAAACAAAAGCTTCAGGGCATATTATTTTCAATAGAATGAACCTAGGCTTTATCAAAGGCATCCCTCTCCTAGAACAAGGAGTTGGTCAATTGGTTAATGGTCACTTTGTCTATTACTTTTTCCTTACCAGTCTTGAAAGTGGATAAATCATTGATGAAGCCCATGGCTTTCATTGTTGAATATGACTTTGAGATACATAAGAAAGTTTTAGAAACCACCCATGTCTATTATTCCCTGTGTTGTGTTCCTTTTGCTAGCACTTACTAATAGCTCAAGAAGTCATTGTGTAGCTTTCTCTAGGCCAACCTAGATTGGGTAAAGGCTTTTCATTTCAAGGCCTATAATGCCCCATTTTGATTAGCTTGGCAATGTTGGGATTCTCCCTAGAGGTGTAATAGGGGCATATGGGCCCATTAGATATAAAGATAGGATAAGTATGGTGGGTATTTAATGTAATGTGGACTAATTCCACAATGTTATTATTAAATAAGGCTCCAGTAGGTAGTTAACATTTAATAAATGTAATATGATCTCATTAAAGGTCTGCTAGGTGTCAAATTTTAAGCAATTAATGCATTCAATTTTAGAACTTAAAATTACTTCCAAGTGACCTCAAACCATAAACTAGGGTTGTTATCATTGAATAATTTTACACTAAAATTATGACAAAATTATAGCGGAAGCACAAAAATCATAGATAAATCATCCATGTACAAGGGACACAAATTTTTATCCAGTAAAATTTTTAGATTGAGGATCTTGAGGACAAAAACAGTTCTCTTAGCAAAAATTACAACTTCAACAAAATTGCAGAAAATCTTTCAGCTTACAAATCTGTTGCAAACTCTAGTTGACTTCACCTGTACGACTTCCTGTGCCAACCCTCCTCACACGTGTGGTCTGTTGTACGGTTCACATGTGTGGTATGGCTTGCTATATGGACTGTATGACCCACGTGCACGAATGAATCTGCTATTGCGGTTCGCATGTGTGGTACGACCTGCAATAAATGTGACATACGAATCTCACATGTGCAACCTCTTTCTCCTCTCGAACATGTGCGACTCCTCCTTGGCAGGAAAATTGAGAAAGAAAAACCAGAAACCCCTATATCAGATTTGTCAAAGTGAAGATTTTCCTTGCTGAAATTGCCTCCTCAATCTCCTTGGCAAAAGTGCTCACTCATGCGAAATACATGATGACAAAAAAATGAGATGTGTAGTGCCTTCTCACGTTGCCTCTCCTTTTATAGAGTCTAAAAGTGAGTTTAGAAGCCTCTCACTAAACTCAACATTAAATTAGAATTGTTTATTCCTCCAAGTGGGTGCTAAGCCTCAACAACAACAATTCCAAGCCCCAACTCCATATAAAAGGAGTTTTCACAAAGTAAAAATGCAATGTGAGTGCCAACAAAGATTCCCACATGCTCGACACTAAGGCCAATGTGAGAATACCTCCTTGATGCTACAAAAACATCAATACTCCCTCTTAGTGAGGGAGATATTCTCCACCACTCCTAGCTTGTTTGTGAAGTAGACAAAGTTCCCTTTCACTAGGGGTTTGGTGAGAACATCTATAATCTGTTCATCTATGGAAATGTACTAGAGATTCACAATGCCCTTCTGCACCTTGTTTTTGATGAAAGTGGTATATGATCTCAATGTGTTTTGACACACTAGATTCTTCGGGAGTTTGATACAATTCTAATTGTTGCAGTCAATTGCCATAGGCTCCAACACCTGACCAAATAACCGTACAAGAAGCTTGTGAAGCCAAATAGTCTCACAACTCACCAAACTAATTGCCATATACTCTGCTTCTGCTGAACTGAGTGCCACATAAGTCTATTTCCTATTGAACCTAGAAACCATTGCTGATCCCTGGCTGAAGAAACCACCAGAAGTGTTCTTCCTGTCAAATGCACTACCTACCCAATTTGAGTCTGAATGTCCATGCAACCTCACTCCATCCCCCCGACATATCTTAGACCAAATCCAACTGTACCTCGAAGGTATCTGAGCACATGCTTTGTTGCTACCCAATGCACCTGCCTCGACTCAACCATGAACTGGCTCAAGGTGTTGACAACAAAGAAAATATCCGGCATGGTGTTAACCAGATGCATCAACGAACCAATCAACTACATGTACATCATGGGATCCACCAAATTTGAATCCCAAGCCCCCAACTTCTTTAGATTGGTGATCATAGGTGTAGTCATGGACTTACAGTCCATCATCCCTAACCTCCTTAGTATCTAAACTGTATACTTCCCTTGTCCGAGAAAGATCTTGCCCGACTACTGCCACACCTCCAATCCCAAGAAGTAGTGCATCAATCCAATATCCTTCATCTCGAACTCTGAAGCCAATTCCCCATTGCAACTAACAATGAGCCTCTCTACTCCTGTGAGGAACATATCATCAACATCCAACACCAATATAAGAGGATCCTCACCAACCTATATGAGATATAGGTTGGGATCTGCTTCACACTTGGTGAATTCCATGCTCTGCAAATACCCGTCGATCCTTGAGTACCATGCCCTAGGTGTCTGCTTGAGTCCATACAAAGCTTTCTTCAACCTGTAAACATGGGACTCCCTCCCATGTAACTCAAAGCCCCGAGGTTGCTCCATGTACACCTCCTCAATCACACCATCGAGGAATGTTGTCTTCACATCCATCTGATGTATCCTCCACCCCATAACCAAAGCAAGAGAAATAACAACCTTGATAAAAGTATACCTGGTGATTGGAGCAAAAGTCTCCCCATAGTCAATTCCCTCTCTCTGGGAGAACCCTCTCACCACAAACTTCGCCTTGCACTTCTCGATGCTACCATCTACAACATGCTTGATTTTATAGATTCACTTGGAAGTCACCAAAGACTTCCCCTCTGGTCTCAGAACTATGTCCCACACATCATTTTTCATGATGGACTGATACTCCTACACCATGGCATTCTTCCAAACTTGCTGGCCTGCTGGCTCCTCAAAACTGGAAGGCTCAGAATCAATGATGCTACTCATAAGCGCCACATAACTCGAAAACCTCGATGGAGGTTTGCTCTCCTTGAAAGTTCCCTTGGGTGCCGAATGTTGCTCTGCATCTCTCAAAGTATCCTGAAGCCATCTAGGCTTCGTGATCTCATCACTAGGAGGGTCTAATGGATCCACTGACTCCTTTGACTCCTCATGGTCTGGAGGCTGAATCCCTATACTGGATGGACCTGTACTCTCCTCAACCTTCAGAGCCTCCTACTCCTCACCATCTGTCTCTGTTGTGGTCTCTTAGGACCTCCTAAAAGCCAACTCCTCAAACCTGACATCTAGACTAACCTCAATCTTTCGCTGCTTTGGAATGTAGATTTAGTAAGCCTTCGAAGTCTCGTTGTATCCCACAAAAATGCCCTTCCTCCCAGAAGGCTCTAACTTTCTCCTCTTCTCCTTAGGAACGTGGATGTAAACTAGACAACCAAAGATCCTCAAATACCCTATCTCCGGTTTCACTCCTATGAATGCCTCCTGAAGAGTCTTGTCCTCCAAGATCCTATGAGGGCTCCTGTTTTGAATGTAGATTGTCGTGTTACATGCCTCTTCCCAAAGAAACATAGATAGATCCTGTTCATGCAACATCGCCTTGACAACCTCAACTATGGTATGATTCTTCCTCTCCGCAACCCCATTCTGTTGTGGGTTGTAAGGCACTTTTAGCTCCCTCTTGATCCTTACCTCCTTGCAGAAATCACTAAAGTCGTTGGAAGTATACTCACCCTCGTTATTTGACCTCGAGACCTTGATCTTCTTCCCTGTCTGATTCTCCACCTTAGCCTTGAACTCCCTGAATTGACTGAAGACTTGATCCTTGGTCTTCATGAAGAAGATCCATGTCCTCCTGGAATAATCATAAATGAAGGTCACATAGTACAAGTAACCACTCAAAGATGGAACTGACATTGGTCCACACACATCTGAATGTACTAGATTCAAGATCCCCTTGGACCTACTATCATTGCTTAGAAAAGTAGCCTTGGCATTCTTGCCAGTGCACAACCCCTACATACACCTTGGTGCTCTACCCCAAACTCTAGAAGCCTGTAACCATCCTCTGCAATACTGGAAAAGCCTTGTAATGCAAGTGTTCCAATGTCTTGTGCCAAAGCTCACATAGGCTATCACTGTCATGTACCAAGGTCTGGGTTGGTTGTCCAGTCAACCTATAAAGACCATCATCACGAACACCAATGACCCCTATTGAGTCAATGTTTGATCCTCTCGGCCATACAAGGTCGTTTCCACTTGAGAATTCCACTAGATACCCTCTGTCCTCCATAGCTGAGATAGAAAGTAGGTTATTCTTCAATCCCGACACATACAACACATCACTCATCCTAAGAGTCTTCCTCGACTTTAGCTGAAACGAAGCTGTCCCAACTCCCTTGACTGCATACTTGGCATTATCACCAATCTCCACCTGCAATCCTCAGTCCTCCTATGAAAAACTGGTGAGTGACCCTCGTGACCCTGTCATATGATGATAAGCTCCACTATCCATCAACCAAGTCTCACTACTGAAAGTTGTACCAGAAAGGGCGGAGACCAGTAAGAACTCCACCTGAAGCCTATCTGCAACCTCATCCACCTCTGTTGATGATCATGCTGCTTCCCTTTCCCTTTCTTTCATTGTGGACATTGTGAAGCATAGTGGACTTGCTTATGACAAGAAAAACACTCGACTTTACTAAGGTCCTTCTTCTTCCCCTGCTCTAGAGATGCCTCTCTCCATGTGTTCTTCTTCCACGAACCTTTTCATTTTCCCTTCCTAACATAAGTGGCTAGGGCCTAGTTCTCATCATCAATACCTCCCTGCTTGTTCTTGGACTCTATCCGAGCCTCCTCCTGGATGCAATCGATCCACAATTTGTCAAATGGTGACAACTTCTCTCGTGCACAAATCCCCTGCACAAACGGTTCCAAACAGTTAGGAAAACCATTCAATGCTACATTCACCAACTCTGTGTCATCAACTGCTTCACCAATGGCTATAAGATGATCATGAATTTGAGTGATCCTCATGAGGTAGCTAACAACTGTATCTGATTTGGATATCTCAACAAATCGAAGATTATGCCTCAAAATCAATTTCCGGTTTGCATTCCCGCTTTGGTATAAACCCACCAAAGGATCATACATATATTTTGTTGTCTTTTTCTTGGAAATATGAGGAATGAAGTGATCCTTCACATAATCCAACAATATCTTCTTGGCCTTCACTTCTTTCTTTCCATGAACTTCCAATTCATGTGCATCATTGGGATCTGGAATCACCACCTCAATGTAATCTTTGAGATCATTCTCTTCCAAGAGTAAAAGAATCATAGCCTTCCAGACCTGGAAATTTGTGCCCCCCTCCAACCTGTCATCAACTCTAAGAGTGCTCACCATTGTGTCTAGTCTTGAACAAGAACACAAATTTGCAGTAACAAATAAATCTACATCAACAAATCTACAACAACCTGTGTTGGTTGTGGATCCTGATTATCTTCTTGATTCAAAGGTCTTGTTTTAGTTGCATTTGGACCCCATTACTTGACATGGGGGTGTGGGTGGGATTGCCCCCCCACATCTCTCGCTAGAGGGGGTCCAGGGGGGACGATGAGAAATTTTAGAGCCCACCCCAGCGGGGGATTCGGGGGCAGTTCCTCCGAAGCGAAATTTTGGGAAAAATTGCCTCATAAAATATTGTGAATTCGTAGTCAATCTGGATTGTTCATTATAAGGTCACAAATATGACAATAGAAGTTATGTTAGATATTTTGTCCCTAGAAGACAATCCTCTTTTATGTATGAGAGAATTGTATTGTGGTTGTGTGAGTGAGTGAATATTGTATTATGAGAGAGGAGACTGTGAGAGAAAGAAGATGACGTTACAACGGGTATGTTGTAGGTTGTATCATTTGTTGAATAACATTAAAGGAAGGACCTGCCAATTTCTTTGGTGGACGTAGCCCACACTGGGTGAACCACATATATATGTGTCTCTACTGTATTGTGTATCTTCTATGTTTTATTTTCGCATTTGTTTTATTTTATTGCTCTATGAACCTGTTTTTCTAGGTATCTGAGCGAAAGATAACTCACATGAAAAGAGGGTTCTTGGTTAGAGTGGGAGCAATGACGTAAGATGAAAATTTTAAGGTTGAGAAATTTAATGGCCAAAACTATCAGTTATGGAAGATTATTTATATTAGAAAGATCTTTACCAATCGTTGGGCGGAAAAACAAAACAATCGACAAGTATCAAGGACGAAGAATGAAAGATTCTTGACATAAAGGCACTGAGAATGATACAAATGTGCCTGACAACGTTTGTGGCTTTCAATATTTCGAAAGAAAATACAATGGAGGATATGATGAACGCATTGGATAAACTATATGCAAAACCCTCGGCTTCCAACAATGTATTTCTAATGAAACGATTATTTAATATGAATATGTCAGAGGATGGGTTTGTTGTGGATCATTTAAATTGATTCAATATGGTTAATAATCAACTAAGTTCTGTAAAAGTGGACTTTGATGATGAGGTTAGGTCTCTTATAATCTTGTGCTCATTGCTAGAAAGTTGGAACAACTTGGTCATGGCTATAAGTAACTATGTCTCTAGTTCAAACTCTCTAAAATTTGATGATGTTGTTGGTGTTATCCTTAGTGAGGAAATGCGATGGAAAGGCACAGGTGAGACATCAAGTAATGCATTGGCTGTGGAGAACAGGGGATGACAAAGGTAAAGAGGAAAGAGTCCAGAAAATCGTGGGAAGTCTAGGAAGGGCAAATCCAAATCTAGACTAGGAAAGATAGAGTGTTGGAATTGTGGGAAGAAAAAACATATGAAGAAACACTGCAAAGTTCCAAAGAAACAAAGAGATGGACAACAGGAGAAAAATCAGGAAGCAAATGTAGCAGGTGATATGTTACAAGATGCTTTGATTATTTATTTAGATAATATTACTAAGTCTTGGGTAGTAAATTCAGGGGCTTCATTTCATGCCACACCCCATAAGTACTATTTTCAAAATTATGTTCAAGGTGATTTCGAACAGGTTTATTTGGGTGATGATGAACCATGCCAAATTGTTGGAATGGGTAAGGCACACATAAAACAAATGAATGGAAACCAATGGTTATTGAAAGAGGTGAGACATATACCAGATTTGAGAAGAAATCTAATTTCAACAAGACAATTGGAAAGTGAAATATGTATATCTACATTTACAGATAAGGCGTGGAAGGTCACTAAAGGATCACTGGTAATGACAAAGTGATATAAGCTAGGTACATTGTATTTATGTACTGGTAATGTTGACTCTTCTATCTCTTTAGCTTTTATAGGTGTGGATACAACAATGTGACATCATAGACTTGGACACATGAGTGAGAAGGGGATGTAGAGACTTCATAAAAGGAATTTGTTGTTAGATCTTAAACAAGTTGATTTTGATTTCTGTGAACACTGTATTTATGAAAAACAAAAGAGAGTCAGATTTCTCAGGGTTGGAAAGGAAAAGAAGCGTGAAAAGTTAGAGCTTGTGCATACAGATGGAAGGGGACCAACTCAGGTATCATCTTTTGGTGGCTCTCGTTATTATGTTACTTTTATTGATAATGCAACTAGAAAAACTTGGGTTTATTGCATTCGATAAAAATATGATGTTTTTGACACTTAAGAAATGGAAAGCTTTGGTTGGGAATGAGAAAGGAAAAAGGTTGAAGTGTCTCAGATCAAACAATGGAGGTGAATACTACAACAAGGAGTTTGATAATTATTGTTCATACCATGGTATTCGTAGAGAGAAGACAGTTCCAGGAACACCACAAGAAAATGGTGTGTCAGAAAGGATGAACATGACAATCATGGAACGCGTAAGTGTAGAAAATCCAGGAACTATCAGCAGTCTTCTTGGTCTGTCTTTGACCAAGCTAAGACACTAAGTTTCTCTGCTGTTATAAAAATGTTTACTGCTGTTTTATGACAGCCAA
>JZKD02S1050078.1:790931-809870 GCA_000966675.3 Picea glauca | reverse complement strand
CCAACCACCCTTGAATATCAAAATAATAAATACACAGACAATTTCCCAGATAAATCAATTCTTACCTTCCTTTCTCTGTTCTGTAAGTCTGATCTGTTATGCTATTCTGCTCTGCTATTCTGTTATGCGTTCTATTTCACTCTGCACATCTGCTTCCTTTCCTATCACGCATCCTCTTCTGTATTCTTCCTTACTGTTTCAGTCCTTACCTCACCAGAACAACCAACTTGGCACAGTCTGTTTCGTCTTCTTTTATACACACGGGCACAACGTTTCAACTTCCCAACTCCTTGGGGAAAATGACGACAACTGTGCAGCCAACTGAAACGCCAACTGATCGACAACTAATTTGCAATCATGAGTCCGTTTTACTAACGGATTTGTAACTGGAAGAGTTAAATGTGTATGGAAGAACAGTAACCCTCCGATCACATTCAAACCTTATCCACACCGTTGGATAATCTTCATTATTCTTGCCTTTTAAATCGGGTTTCGACATTCCTCATGTTCAATGTTCTTTTCACTTATAAATTCCGATACACATAATTCCATAAATTGGTCAAATCAACGATCCATATCATAATCAGATCTGACGATTCAGATTAAATCGGGAATTCACTCATCGCGAAATCGGAATCCTTGTTGCACTTGTTTCTTTTCCTTTTGGAGTCGCGATTCGCGAAACTCCGACACGGAGTTTGATCAACGGTCCAGGTGTGATATTGACTCAACGGCTACGATTGTGTCGCGATATCACATATCGCGATTTCGACATTTCTGTTACAGTGTGTTCTTGTCTCCTTGATATCGCGATTCGCGAAACTCCGATGTGGAGTTTGATCAGCGGTCCAGGTGCGATCTTGACTCAACGGTTGCGATTGAATCGCAATATCGCATTTCGCGATTTCAGAGTTTTTGTTGCAGTGTGTTCTTGACATTTCAAAGTCCCGATCCCCGAAACTCCGACAAGGGCAAGGATCTAAAGTCCAGATTCATTCTGGATTCAACGGCTGCGATTAAATCGCGAAATCACATTTCGCGATTTCGGGGTTATTGATGTCAAGTAGATTGGACATTTCAAAGTCCTGATCCCCGATTCTCCGATGAAGAAAATCAACGGTCCAGATCTCATTCTTTCTTTAACGGCTGCGATTAAATCGCGAAATCGCATATCGCGATTTCGGGGTTCTTGTTGTCAAGTGAATTGGACATTTCAAAGTCCCGGTCCCTGATTCCCCGATGAAACCTCCTGTCGAGCTTCTCCCGGTGGCGCCCGATCGCTGCCACGCGTCCTTCCAAATGGATGGTCCCGATTATGTCGGGATTTCGAGACTTTTTCTGTCCCAATGCACACGACCTCGTGAACTCCGATTTCCCGATGCCTGTCGGGACTTCTCTCCTTTTGTTCACGAGGACTTATCCTTCGTGCAACTTCCGCAGATCCAACGGCTGTCGGCGACCCTGCACCAAATCTAACGACTCTCACTGCATTCGATCAATCACTTCTCTAAAATTTTCTTCTGTTTTCCTGTCATCTTCACTGTTGCCATCAATGACAAGCATTCGCTGTCTGTTCACTGAATTTGCCGACAACAACATGCATGATATAAATGTGTTCAAAAAGAAATTAGCTAATTCATTTGGATGAAGGATTTTGGTGCTGCAAATAAAATCCTTGGTATGAGAATAAAAAAAGACAAGAAAAATCGCAAATTGACATTGTCTCAGGGTGAGTACATAGAGAAGGTGTTGGAGAGGTTTAGAATGCAGAATGAAAAACCAAACAGTACACATTTGGCCAACCATTTCAAATTAACCAAGGAAATGTGTCCAAAGACACAGGAGCAGATAAAATACATGTCCATGGCCCCTTATTCAACAACAATTGACAGCTTGATGTATGTTATGGTGTGCACAAGACCAGATATTGCACATGCAGTGGGAGTTGTGAGTAGGTATATGAAAAATCCAGGTAAAGAACATTGAGAAGTAGTAAAGTGGATTTTCAGGAATTTGAGAGGCACTACTACTCATGCATTATGTTTTGGAGGTTCAACACTGTTCTACTAGGATATGCTGATTCAAATATGGTAGGTGATAAAGATAGTAGGAAAACCACCACAGAATATGTTTTCACTGTAGGTGGAACTCCAATAAGTTGGATTTTGAAACTGCAAAAGGTTGTTGCACTTTCAACAACAAAAGCAGAGTGTGTTGCTGCTGCATACACTAGTAAAGAGATAATTTGGTTACAGAGGTTTATGGAGGAATTGAGAAAGAAGCAGGAGAATAACAGGTTGTACTGTGACAACCAAAGTGACATTCATCTTGAAAATAACTCATCATTTCATTATAATATTAATCATTTACAACTCAGGTACCATTTCATATGATCCATTTTAGAAGATGGACAATTGAAGTTGGAAAACATACATACTAGCCAGAATCTTGTAGACATGTTAAAAAAGGTAGTAACAAGGGAGAAATTGAGCTCCTTCTCAATTTTAGTTGGTCTTCAAGCATGGATATGAAGATGATAAATTTGTCAAGTCCAAGGTGGATCATAGTCCAACATGTACAACATTAGTGAAGCTGTGATCAGTCTCCAAGTGGGAGATTGTTGGTTATGGATCTTGATTATCTTCCTGATTCAGAGGTTTTGTTTCAGCTACGTTTGGACCCAATTACATGATGGGAGGGTGTGGGGGAGGGATTCCCCCCCCACATCTCTCGCCAGGGGGGTCCAGAGGTGGGGCATCGAGAAATTTTGGAGCTCCCCCCTGGTGGGGGACTCGTGGGAAAGAACCCCGAATCAAAATTTTGGGAAAAATTGGCTTGTAAAATATTGAAATTTCATATTCAATCCAGACTGTTCATTATAAGGTTGCATATCTAACGATAGAAGTTTTGTTAGGTATTTTTTCTCTAGAAGACAACCCTCTTTTATGTATGAGGGAATTGTATCGCAGTTGTGTGTGTGAGTGAGAGTGAATATTGTATTCTGAGAGAGGAGACTGTGAGAGAAAGAAGAGGAAGTTACAATGGGTATGATGTAGGTTGTATCCCTTCATTTGTTGGATCATAATAAATGAAGGACCTGACAATTTCTCTAGTGGATGTAGCCTACATTGGGTGAACCACATATATCTATGTCTCTATTGTATTGTGTATCTTCTGTGTTTTATCTCTGCATTTGTTTTATTTTATTGCTCTGAGATCTTGTTTTTCTAACAACCTGTTCTCAAGAAGATGATTTCTTCTCTCTAGAGTCTATCATATGATACGATGTCACATTTTAAGCAATTAATGCATTCAATTTCAGATCTGAAAATTATTTCCAAGTGACCTCAAACATTAAACTAGGGTTGTTATCATTGAATAATTTTACACTGAAATTATGACAGGAAATTATAGTGAAAGATCGAAGATTAGAGAGAAATCATCCATGCACAAGAGACACAAATTTTTATCTAGTAAAATTTTTAGATTGAGGATCCCAAGGAAAAAAACAATCCTCTCAGCAAAAATTACAACTTCAACAAATTGCAGAAAATCTTCCAACTTACAAATTTGCTGAAAACCCTAGATGACGTCACATGTACAAATGACTGCGTCAACGCTCCTCACACCTACGGTCTATTGTACAATTGATTTGTGGCTGTACAATCCACACGTGTGGTACGATTTGTTGTACACACTGTACAACTTACACGTGCGACTGAATCTGCTACTACGGTTCGCAGTTGTGGTACAACTTGCAATAAATGCATTGTATGGATCTAACACATGTGGCGTCTTCCTCCTCTCGCTGACATGTGTGAGATCACATGTGTAGCTCTTCCTCCTTGGCTGGAAAACTGCGAAAGATATCCAGTAACCCCTAGTACATATTTGCCAAAGGGAATAATTTTCTTGCTGAAATTGCCTCCCTAAGCTTGTTGGCAAGAGTGCTCACTGAATCATGTAAAATACACGATGACAAAAAAATGAGATGTGTGGTTCCTCCTTACATTGTCTCTCCTTTTATAGAGTCTAAAAGTGAGTTTAGAATCTCTTCACTAAACTCAACATTAAATTAGAATTGTTTATAACTCCAAGTGGGTGTCAAGCCTCAACAACAACAATTTCAAACGCCAACTCCATATAAAAGGGGTTTTCACAAAGTATAAATGCAATGTGAGTGCCAACAAAGATTCCCATATTCCCGACACCAAGGTCAATGTGATAATACCTCCCCAATGCTACAAAAACATCAACACTAGGTACTCAACATTGATAACTCTAAAGAAGGATGGACTCCTCCTAGTTGAACATCTATGAGAATATTATTGTATTGGAGCTTAGTTCATTGGGAGGTTTCCCCCTCGAAAAGGCAAGTGAACATGCATTTTTATTTCCATAAAATGATCCTTGTAAGGTGTTTCCCTACCTTAATGATATTTTGGTATATGAGCTATTGAATTTTTCATGACAATGTATACTACAAGTGGTATTAGAGCACTTTCCAAGACACAATTGGTAAAAAAATATTACATTTGATGTATTTTGTAGATTTGGAATTGCAACACTCCTATCAATGTATACGTGTTTTTCTACAAAATTTCAAGAAACTAATTGTAGGTTTGTATCCTCACAAAAATATGCGATTTAAGAAAAAAATCATTTGAGTCAAAAGTCAAATTGTTGGAATCCTCCCTAGGGGTGTAATGGGAGGCAAAAGGGTCCATTGAAGTAATAATAGTGGAGACCATTCAATGTAATGCGGACTAGATATTGTTACTATTAAATAAGGCCCACTATGGTAATTAGTATTGAATAAATGTAATGCAACGACATTAAAGAAGGTCCACTAGGTAGTCAGTAGGTTATTATGATTAGGGTTCTCTTGTTATCTATAAATAATGATGGAGTCATCCTTATGGAATATGCGTGGAAGAATATTGTATTTGGAACATAGCTCATTAAGAGATCACCCAACCTTAAAAGGTAAGTAAAAATTAATGAATTGCTTCCAATAAAAGGATGAATTCTAAGGTGTTGCTCTATCTTAAGGGTATTTTGATATAATCAAGTAAATTATATTTTCTATCTTATTTTTGGATATCCTATATGTAATAACATTTTTAGATCTAAGGTACATAAAACAAATGAAAGAGATATTGTGGTTTGAAATTTGCTCAATTTTTTTGAGGATTTCCAATTACAATTGTAGGTATTATAGATAAAAATATATTTTGATAGAGTATCTAGAGTGAAACTAGAGTAATTCCATTTGATAGAGAATTTTTGGGGCTTCAATTTGGTATAGTATATGATATACTTCCAGTCAATATTTAGAATGCTACAAGGCTTACAAATTTTCACCCCAAACCCTAGCGGATCCTAAGAATGGTCATGTTGAGACAAATTTAAGAGGAAATGAAACAAATGATGAGATGATGTAAACATATTCAGAAGACAATGAACCAACTAAAGGAACTATGTAAAAACATTGAGGAAACATTGGATAGAAACATCATCAACGAGGAGTCTATCCATTTCACCAACTAGTATTATACATGAGAAATATCTCCTTGGTGTGTTTTAGAAGAAGCTTGTAAACACTAGTATCTAGACGGTTGTCATTTATGGGAAGACAAATACTTCTAACTTCTCTTTGATGAATCTCCTTCACAATATGAAAAAAACAGCATTAGGGAAAGACAAAATCAAGTGGTTCCTACTGAATTCCAAAATGCTTCTTCTACAGTGGTAGAGTTCTTTTTAGATCCATCTTTTTATTTATTTGGATCCACATGACCGTGATGACCATTTGGAGCACAACACTCAACGATTCGTCGAGCTTAGGTGTTACTAGTCAAGAGTCACATGAACACCTAGACACGTGACACTATTTTATGGACAAGCTTCTTAGACTACTTTAGCGTTGAGATCGACACTTGTACATGGGACCCTAGTTCGCTAGATTACTTCAATGTTGCAGTCAACACCCATAGATGGAAATTTGGCTTACGGACGAGTCCCTTATGGACACACTTCTTGGGCCATTTCACTCTTAGCATTGAGGGCAACGCCTATACATGGGACCCAAGCATATGGATACATGGCATATGTACAAATGTTGAGGAAAATACTTTTCAAAGGGGGATGCAATGTTGGGATACTTCATAGAGGTGTAATAGGGGCCTATAGATCCATTAGAAATAAGAGTAGGATAGGTATGATGATTATTTAATGTAATGGAACATGTCCGCAATGTTAGTTATTATTAAATAAGGCCCCATTAGGTAGTTAGAATTTAATAAATGTGATGTGAGCTCATTAAAAAAGTCCCACTAAGTAGTTTTCATTTGGTAGCTATAAATAAAGATGTAGTCTTTATTGAGCATGCATGCAAATATTATTGTATTGGAACTTACCTCATAGGGAGGTTTCCCCTTTGAAGAGACAAGTGAACATGGTTTGTTCCTTCCATAAAAAGGATTCTTGTAAGTTGTTGTCCTACCTTAAGGGTATTTGGCATATAAAATACTGAAGTGTTTCTTTCCCGTTATTGTACATGTTATATGTGATTACATTTTTCAAGTCTAAGGTACACTACATGTTGTGTATATGATCAAGAGGTATATTCTTGGATGGCTTGATGACTTGTCTTATTTATGACTTGGAAATTGATTAACATTATGCACATTGCTTATGTGTATAGAAATGTGTATGAGAGCATACATGTGATATGCGTGATTTCTATTTATGATGAGAATGTGTGGAATGATATGTGAAGATGCAATGATATGATCATATTTATGACCACTAATGTTTTTAAGCAAGAGTAAGTTGTGTTTAGTTAGCCATTGTTGCAAGGCTTCTTGATGGAAGTGTTTAATATTGACTTAGGCTAAAGGTCATGACATTTGTTAAGTTATCATTGACTTAGGCTAAAGTTCATGGAATTTGTTAAGTTATTGGTTGCTTATACATGAATATCAAAATTCCATGGGTAGCTTGTGAAATTAAGCATTTTGATTGGGATTATGTTATACATATTTTGTCGATTAACTTGATGTGTGTGTGTGTGTGTGAGAGAGAGAGAGAGAGAGAGAGAGAGGGAGAGAGAGAGAGAGAGATTCATGCATGTGTAGGAGTTAGAGTGAATCCTTACCAGTGCGCTAACATATTGGTGTAGACCATGGATTGTAAGCTTTGGCTTTGTTGTATTGGGCTGAGTAAATGTGTTTCAACTTTCCTACTCAATGTTGAGAGAGAGAGACATCGAGTCTCCTTACAAAGTATGTGAGATAAGGAAGTTGAGTAGTTTGGCAAAACCAATCTATCTAGGAGTAGAGGTTCTTGGTTTTCCTACTTTGAGTACTTACATCATGGGAGTAAAGGAGTGGAGTATGTATTTCACGGTTATCGTTAGGGGGTGCATAGTAAGGTGGTGAAGAAATTACTCTCCAGTAACAAAACCTTCTAGATTTTGAGGTAATTTGAGGTAACTATAAGAGAACCCCATGTTGATATTAGTACATAAGGAAATTACACTCCCTCTTTTAGTGGGCTACTTGAAATATGATTATTTTAATGGAATTAAAATGAGTTAAGTATTTATGAAATAAATTATTAAGAAATTTCTAAATTTAACACAAGGGGGTGATTATTCACCCAATTAAGAGAAAAAGGTGGGAGTCCCACCTAGGGGTTGAATATTTGATAATTAAGAAATTAGAATATTGGTTTGTGCATGTCATTAAGGTGACAAACTTAATAGAGCCTATTAATACAAGGGATATCCATGGGTTTAGAGAAGGAACCCGAACAACAAAAAAATGTTGTTTATTAGAGAAATTTTGAGGTCTAAAATGGACTTCCTAAGAAAAATAATAATATAATAGTTAAAATAATAAAAGAAGAGATGGATTTTCAAAGGGAAAGAAAGAAAAATACTATTTTTTTATCAAACTTTCGACTTATCTCATTATAGGTTTACTCAAATTTGAAGTGTAGGCACTCATTAGATGTGGAAATAAATTTTGCATCCAATGAGTATCCACTCTGCATACTTTTGATAGACCCATAATGAAATAAATTGGAAATACATGAAAAAATGTGTTTCTTTTCATGAATTGTAATGAGACATTTCCTTTATATGCTACCACTAGTGGACCATACAGATAAAACTAAATTAAATAAATCCTATAGAATTTTCAAAGGCGAGAGGGTACTTAATCAAGAGGATTGGTGATGATTAAGCCTTGTATATTACTATGCAATAAGAGGACACCTCAATATGTGAGCCCCACAATATTAATGGTGTCAATTTCCCAGGTGGGACATGTTGTCCTAGTGACATGGAAGCTAGTGGTCATATATCATGAGGTTCCCTCTTCTTATTGACATAGTAATATACAAGGATTAATTGTTTCCATCCTCCTAACTAAGTAGTCTCTCACTTTTCAAAATTCTAAAGGATTTATCTAATATACTTTTCTTTGTATGGTCCACTAGTGGTAGGGTATAAAAGAAATGCCTCATTACAATGCATGCTAAGAAACACATTTTTTTCATGTATTTCCAATTTATTTCATTGTGGGTCTATCAAAAGCATGGAAAGTGGGAAGTGGTTGGATGGAAAAGTTATGGATGCAGAAGTTAATTCTGCATCCAACAAGTACCTACACTTGAAATTGAAATTTGAGGAAACCTATAAGGAGATAAATTAAAAACATGATTAAAAAAGTAGGTTTTTTATTTCCCTCCAAAACTATTTACCCTTATGGTTGACATCATCATTTTGAATCCTATTGGTTCTTTCAAAGTTGATGTTGATAGCACATTTTTTTTATTGAGATCCATTTTTTTATCCCAATTTCTTTAATGGAAATTCAATCATAAGACCGTTGAACCAAACTTGCGTGTAAAGTTGGATTTGGAAGGACGATGAACACTATTGCTATACTAATCTCCTTGTCAAAGGTGCATTGACTTGCTTGACATGTCTAATAGATGGAAAACCTATCATGGCGCATATTCAATTGGTGAATTTCTATTTTACCTCCTAATTGTGATCCCACACAACTTGAGGTTCCCAAGCAAATAAGTTTTCCTTGGGTATGGTTGAGGGAAAACCTATTGACACTCACTGAGTTGGTAAAGCTAATAAAACTAAGTGTTGGATCATTTAACTAACAACTGGTATTTGAATCTCTCGACATGATGGTTTTGTATTTGGTTATCTAATGATTTGTAGATGATTCATTGTAATTTGGATTCCATGCTTGGGCTATTGAGCTAAGGTCGACTGAACAATGTGAATTTGGCTTTATAATTGGTTATGTGAATGTGTTATGGTTGATTATTTGGAGTTAATGTTATCAAGTTTGAAATTTAACATGTGGTTGCATCTGAGAAAGATAATGCTACTTTAATCATGAAAAATTATGTTGAGAAGACATATTGTTTAAGAAAATGAGAAATAAGATACCATTGATCTTTAAAGAGGAAAACTGATTTCTTATTCCTTGAAAACTAGGCCGTCTAATATTGCAGAATAATCCTAAGGATAATTGTAGTGTTCTTGGGGTAATTTCTCTCTTTCTTCCATCTATTCATTTCATAGATTCTATATACAATTTAGTTCTATGTTGTATTTCATATTGGAAAACCTTATTTGAGCCAAAATCAAAGTTCTCTCTATATTAATAGTTTAATTACGAGGAGTGTCTAGAATGAAATTATTAGTTTTTCTTATGAATTTTATTTTAAAAATTCTTAAGCTTCATTGTGAGCATGGTCTATAGTGGTCCCAAGGGTGGGCACTCATTGATTTCATTTAAGGAGGCCATGTGTCGCCGAGACTATTAGGTCAAGAACCCAAAAACAAATATTGTGGGTGCAACATTTTTGGATAAGGGAAAAATAATAGCATGTGAATTTCATTTGGGTTTTCGTGCATGAGTTTGAAGTGAAATTTTTACATACCTTCATATCTGTTTTAATTTATATATATGCTTGGGATGTAGTATGCAACTGAATTGGAATTGTTTTCATATTCTAGTTATAAGTTTGAGAATTGTGTTTTGATAACGATATATGCTAAAATATAGTTACTGACTTAATGAGAATTGTGACCTCAAAACAAGAACTCTGGCCCAAAAAACCCATATTTTTTCATAAAAAACATCAAAATCAACCCCCAAATCAAAAAGTGGTGCTACCAGTAGCACCATTTTTTTAAACGGGGTCAAAATTACAACATTTTTCCATCCTTCAAAACTTAGTCAGTAGCTCAAAAAAACCTTAAAATCAACACCTAAAAAAAAGATGTTTTTGAATTTTTTCTTTTCTTTTCAAAACGTTAAAATTTGAGATAATTTGAAATCGTATTTTTAGCACTTGGTACCATTAAAACCAAAACCTCAAAATCAACCATCAAATTGAAAAATACTGCTATCAGTAGCACCCATTCTAAAATTGGGGTATGAAAATGACACATTTTTATAAAGTGGTAAAATAATTCATCATCATTGTAAACGAAATCATAAAATCAACCCTTAAATGTTTAATTTTTAAATCTTATTATCACTCAAATCACAAGGTAATGCATAATGTCATAGAAATATCACAATATACTTAAAAAATTCAAGGTCACTTTTTAATAATTTTTTTACTTATAATAAAATAAGTAAATACAAGTTACAATGAATGAAACATAAATTATTTCTTAAAAATATTGTTATATTGTCCATATTCAAAATATATGAGCTAAGAAATTTTATTATATTATCCATAATAAAAAACATATCATTCATAAAACATAACAAAAGATTCATAACTTCATGTAAGATCATATGTAAGTTCAACGCTCATTTCTAGTTATCATACAAACATCACATAAATAAAAAAATGCATAAAATGTTTCATACACTTATTCAGATTGACTCATGGTTTCTGAAATACCATCAGAGTTTACATTGTCTTCAGATGAATGATTGGATAAAGATGTAGATGATCCATACTCTTCTCTATTGTCGATGAATGCACCATCTGAGTCTACATGCATACCCAACATTTTAAATGTCAAATGCCTTTTAAATCTACGACTAGGTTCAACAGACTCCCATCTTGCATTTATTTCTTGTGGAAACAACCTCTTGATAATCTCTGTTGTCTTGGAGCGAAGAGTTCCTCTCTATGTCAAATTGAAGTCATAAACACGTATGTCTACACCATCTAATTTTAAGAGGTTAGTGTGACAGTGAGTTGTACTTTGACCCTTTCTTTTTCTCTTTCTATTGAGATGTTTCTCAACCACCATCTCTGGCTTGTACACACCATTGAATGGGTGTGTACTTGTTGCATAAAAATGCACTTCAATTGCAATAACATCATCATTTTCTTCTCAATCTTTATAACATTTTCAATCCAGAATGGATAACCATGTGGATCTTCAGTCGCTAAAACCGTAATCATGCTAGCCTCCTTAATATCTTGTATTGAACCCCTGTAAAGGTATTCCATGGCTTCACATTATGCACATGAACTTCGTGAACCAATATACATTTCTCTTTCCTATGCTTGTGTAAACTCAATAGCACCTTGAGATTCTTGTTGAACTTCAACAATGTTAGTGTTAACACATAAGATTGTATGGGTCAACAAATTCACCTTGGTTTTGTTTTTTCGAGTCATAAGGTTTATAGGATCATGTCAAGGAGGATTTATGGTTTTCAAAGCCTACAATTTAACCACTTCTCTAGGGATTATTTCATACCATCAACTAACAACCTCCTCGAAGTGTTCAAGCTATGTTTGAGTTGGCGCTGCGAACTTGTAGACTGGTGTTGTGAACTCATTTCCTGAAGCAGTTTCTCCTAAAGATTTGATCATAAATCCCAAATAGTGATGTGGATTTTTCTGAAATTGTTTATGGAGGATCATGATAATTGAATTGACCTGTTGACTAAAATTTAGCCTAACCCAGTTTGGAATTTGAAATATATAATTAAAACACTAGTGCGCTGCAAACTCTATCTTTTGCATAGTTGTTGGATATTCGCCTTGTTTGGAGGTTTCCACCTATCAAGGAAGGTTCGAATGGTATCCCAAGAGTTAGTTGGACATGAGGGACATGTGTTCCATTTCTATATCAAGCAGAATGAACTTTTTCAAAAGGAATTTATCTCATTAGACAAGATCCCTAAAAATATGAATTTGTCAAGTTTTTGTTGGAATCTTTTGTAACAAGACTACTAAATGGAGAAGGATCCTATGTAGCTCCTTGGTTTCGACCTCCTTAGGGTAGATAAAGATCATTAAATATATATGAAAGTGGATTTTCATAAGGAAGGGGCTGGATTCATGAGCCAAGAGAGGAGCAAGTTGGAGGAGTGATTCTAGTTGCTCATTTGTAAGCCTGAGGGCCTATTTGTTATGACATTTTCTACCATTAAAGATTCATGAGAGATGTTATCGGTTTGTCTTTTGTGTTTTTCCATTTATTTGTTATCTTCTTGCTTGAATATATTGTAGGTTTTGAGGATCATAGCTGCCATTGATTAATGAATTCATGAACAACGTAGGATCTGTTGTAGCTTTCCCATTAAATCATTGTTCACCGTTTAAGAAAATATTTATATGTTGCAGAAAGGATCTTTGTATAATGGATGTTATTCATTTTTTCATATTCACTATGCTTCTACTCATCATTATGTATTCCTTTTGTCTAATGTACAGTTTTATTGCCTTTGATTTGTAGGATGTTATGACTCCATGCCCAATGGAATGCCTCTACAGACATTTTACTGCCCTCTCCATTTATTTCCTAGTCTTGTTGATCCACCTACTCAAACCAATTTAATCCATTTATATTCTGATGGGTATTGGGATTGCACTTACAATAGTCTAAGTGCGACTCTCAGTGCTAACATTCTCGGCGCTGTTGTCGGGGACGACAATGAAGACACCTTCCCTGGGTGAACTATGATGATTAGATCTAGCTTTGGATGGTGAACTAAATCTAGACACTTTTAGACTGCTTATCTTTCACCATGGTGACTCCACTATTCACATATCTATTGGCGACTCCACTGTTTTGAAATTGACAATATCCTAGCTCAGAGGTATGCTTTCTGTGATTTTTCAAAGATAGTTAGTTTTCCAAATCCAATGCGTAGTAGAGATGAATGGGAAGGTTGCCTTCCCATATTTGGAGGAGAAGATTGGGAAGTACCAGCTGAACACTTTCTAGATTTCCATGATTTTATTCATCGACTTCAGATCATGCATGAGGATGTTCAGATCAATATTTTTAGGTACTCATTAGATGGAATAGCTCGTGACTGGTTTCGATCTCTTCCAGTTGCCAGTATCAACTCTTTGACATGTTTTCATGCTGCTTTTAATTTGTTTTGTAAGGAGTATTTTTCCACTGAACATCTTTATGAAAAATGTTGTGATGATTTCTTTACTTTGTAAAGACTTCTTGTCACGAAAAACATACTTGTGATGAAGAATTTTCCATAGAAGAAAGTACTTTTCATGATGATCAAGAGGTTTTTAATGATCTTCATTATGATATGCCTTCACAAGAAAATGGACTAGAAGAAGATAGACATGTCTTTGATACACTACTTGTTGACAACTCTCATTTTCAACTTAATTATTACAAATGTAAAAATGAGGTAGTCCCAATTATAGATCTTGAGATCCCATTTCATATTCACCCATATTCACTGGAAATTGGTGAAAAAGAGTGGAAATATATTGCAACAGTTTTCAAGTCAGCCCATGCTTGAATCAACCAAGGAGGAATTCATTGATGAGCCACAACAAGTTTTGTATAGATTTCAAGATCCCGTTGCTATATATATGTAGATGTTTTGCAGCAATAGATTTTCAGTTGTTGTCATCATAAGAACAAAGTTCCTGGTTTGTAAGTATTATTTTTCAAGGAAGTATGTGTGGTTGTCATCATGTCTCTATTGTTACTTAGTGCTCATTTTCTGAGATGAGGATGAAGATCATTCAGTCACAAAGTTATTTGTATGGTTATTGAGGAATTTTGTATATATTTGAAGGTTCAATTTTTCAGCAGTTAGGAGTAGGAATGTATATAAATAAGCTTTCTATGAAAGCATTTGGTTTGCAGTGAGTGTTTTTTATTTTTTATTTTTTCAGTTTTCAATAAATGATCAGAGGTACTCTCAAGGAATAGACAAAGTACAGATTGTAGAAATGGAATGGATAAGGCATTGGAACTTCATGTTCTTGGAATCTCACAGGGAACATGCCATCCCTTGTGGAGCTAGATGTTAACACATAAGATTGTATGGGTCAAAAAATCACCTTGGTTTTGTTTTTTGAGTCATAAGGTTTATAGGATCATGTCAAGGAGGATTTATGTTTTTTAGAGCCTACAATTTAACCACTTATCCAGGGATTATTTCATACCATCAACTAACAACCTCCTCGAAGTGTGCAAGCTGTGTTTGAGTTGGCGCTGCGAACTCATTTCTTGTAGCAGTTTCTCCTAAAGATTTGACCATAAATCCCAAACGGTGATGTGGTTTTTTCTGAAATTTTTTTCGGAGGATCATGATAATGGAATTGACATGTTGACCAAAATTCAACCTGACCCAGTTTGGAATTTGAAAGATATAATTAAAACACCAATGTGTTGCAAACTGGCGTTGCAAACTCTCTGTTTTGCATAATTGTTGTATATTCGCTTTGTTTGGAGGTTTCCACCTATCAAGGAAGGTTCAAATGGCCTCCCAAGAGTTATTTGGAAATGAGGGACATGTGTTCCATCTTCAGATCAAGCAGAATGACCTGTTTCAAAAAGAATTTATCTAATTAGACAAGATCCCTAAAAATAAGAATTTGTTAGGTTTTTGTTGAAATCTTTTGTAGCAAGACTCCTAAATGGAGGAGAATCCTATGTAGCTCCTTGGTTTCGACCTCCTTAGGGTATATATAAATCATTAACTATATATGAAAGTGGATTTTGATAAGGAATGGGTTGGATTCATGAGCCAAGAGAGGAGAGAGTTGGAGGAACAGTTTTAGTTGCTCATTTGTAAGCCTGAGGGCCTATTTGTTATGACATTTTCTACCATTAAAGATTCATGAGAGCTATTATCGGATTGGCTTCTGTGTTTTTACATTTATTTGTTATCTTCTTGGTTGAATATATTGCAGGTTTTGAGGATCATAGCTGCCATTGATTGATGGATTCATGAACAACAGGGGATATGTTGTAGCTTGCCCATTAAATCATTGTTCATTGTTTAAGAAAATCTTTATCTGTTGCAGAAAGGATCTTTGTATAATGGATTTTATTCCTTTTTTCATATTCACTATGCTTATACTATTCATTATATATCCATTTTTTCTAATATACAATTTGATTTCCTTTTATCTGTAGGATGTTATGACTCCATGCCCAATGGAATGCCTCTGCAGATGTTTTGGTTCACTCTCCCTTTCTTTCCCAGTCTTGTTGATCCACCTACTCAAACCAATTTAATCCATTTATATTTTGATGGGTATTGGGCTTGCACTTACAACAATCTAAGTGTGATTCTCAGTGTTAACATTCTTGGCGCCGCTGTTAGGGATGACAATGAAGACACCTTCTCTGGGTGAACTATGATGATTAGATCTAGCTTTGGATAATGAAATGAGCTAGACACTTTTAGACTCCTTATATTTCACCATGGAAACTCCACTGTTCATATATCTATTGGTGACTCCAATGTTTTGAAATGGACAAGATCCTAGCTCAGAGGTATGCTTTCTGTTATTTTTCAAAGATAGTTGGTTTTCAAAATCTAGTGCTTAGTAGAGATGAATGGGAAGGTTGTCTTCCCATATTTAGAGGAGAAGATTGGGAAGTAGCAGCTGGACACTTGCTAGATTTCCATGATTTTATTCATCGACTTCAGATCGTGCATGAGGATGTTCAGATCAATATTTTCATTTACTCATTAGAGGGAATAGCTCGTGACTGGTGCCGACCTCTTCCAATTGCCAGTATCAAATCTTTGACATATTTTCATGTTGATTTTAATTTGTTTTGTAAGGAGTATTTTTCTGCTGAACATCTTTATGAAAAATGTTGTGATGAGTTTTATTTACTTTTTAAAGACTTTGCTTGTCACGAAAATAATACTTGTGATGAAGAATTTTCCATAGAAGAAAGTACTTTTCATGATGATCAAGAGGTTTTGAATGATCTTCATTATGATATGCCTTCACAAGAAAATGGACTAGAAGAAGATAGACATGTCTCTGATACACTACTTTTTGACAACTCTCATTTTCAACTTGATTATTACCAATGTAAAAATGAGCTAGTCCCAACTATAGATCTTGAGATCCCATTTCATATTCACCCATATTCACTGGAAATTGGTGAAAAGAGTGGAAATATATTGCAATAGTTTTCAAGCCAACCCATGCTTGAATCAACCAAAGAGGAATTCATTGATGAGCCACAACAAGTTTTATACGAATTTCAAAATCCCGTTGCTATCTATATGGAGATGTTTTGCAACAATATATTTTCAACTATTGTCATTATAAGAAAAAAGTTACTCGATTGTAAGTATTATTTTTCAAAGAAGCATGTGTGGTTGTCATTATGTCTCTATTGTTACTTAGTGTTCAGTTGTCTAGATGAGGATGAAGATCATTCAGTCACAAAGTTATTTGTATGGTTACTGAGGAAATTTGTATACATTTGAAGGTTTAGTTTTTCAATAGTTAGGAGTAGGAATATGCAATTAGGAGTTTTCCAGCTTGTTGATTCTGATGTTCTTGAAGTGCTTTGACTATGGAATCTTCACATGACATAAAAATAAAATACCGATCATATGTTTTCATAGTTGATAACTATTCAATTAAAAAAAAACTATAGTAAATACATACCTCTTTCTACCTCTTCAGATTTATCTCTTCTTGATTTAAGAGTAGCACATATACTACAAATCCCCATCCTTGAATTCTTAGGAATACAAACATTGTTGAATTGTTTCTTTCATATTCTTGTAAAATACGCATATGTAATAAAATTACCATTCCTTCAACACCTTCAACATATCCTTTGTACAAGTTGTAGATTTTCCTCCTTGAGAAATTATCTGGAATATGTATTGTGTCTCTATCTTGCATACACTCTCCATGTTTGGAAAATAAATCACGCATCCATGACAATGTAGTGCTTGTAAATGGCCCACTCTCTCGTCCATGATGTACCTTTGAATAAAATGAAGGATCTTTTTCCAACCTTGTTTGGATTCTTGATAGACGAAGATTACCAATTGAGTGAATTTTTTTGAAAGCCTTTCTGCAAAGTAAAATATTCCCAATGCGATAATCATATGCTGTATTGGTGGATATCATGCACCCCATCAAATATGAAATTTGCATGCTCTTATTCATTGACAAATATGTCTTCATTTTATTCAAGGCATACATGTAGTCCATGCTTTTCAAACAATTATTTTGACAACATTAATTGAAATCAATTCACTTATGGAAATTGATTTAGTGAGAAATTATTTCCTAGACCTTGTATAACTAGAATGATTTGGATTGATATAAAGAGGTCTAATCTTGGTCCTAGACACAATGTTTCTTTTCAATGTCTCCACTATTTCATCATCCTCACTAGAAGGATTTTTCTTATCACCACAAGGAGTATCAAGCAAAACATTTTCAGGGGACTGAACTAGAGAATGTCGATCACCTTGATTTGCTGCAACTGAATGATTGAGAACATCATCATCAACATAATCATTTGGAGGAAAATCATCATCAACACTGTTTCTACCATTGACATAATCATCTTCATTGCTTTCAAAATCCCCACTTGAGTGAAAATTTTCACCATCCTGCTTAGTGACTTGAAAATATTCATCAGTATCTTGAAAATCCTCACTTGGAAGAAAATCAACATCAACATTGTTGCTTTTTAATTTATCACTCGAGAAAGAGTTTCCACCAATGGCATAATCATCTTCACTACTTTGAAAATCGCCACTTGAGAGATATTCTTCATCATCCTCATTACTGGCTTGAAAATCCTTACTTGGAGGAAAATATTCATTATCCTCATCAGTACCTTGAAAATCCTCACTTGGAGGAAACTTATCATCACCAACATTACTTCTTTTAAATTCCTCATTCGAGAAAGACTGTCCAACATTGCCATAATCGCCATCATTACTTTTAAAATCCCCACTTGGGAGGAATTCTTCATCATCCTCTTTCGTGCCTTGAAAATCCTCACTTGGAGGAAAATCTTCATCAGTACCTTCAAAAGCCTCAATGGAGGAAATTCATCATCACCAACATTGTTTTCTTTAAATTCCCCACTCAGTTTAAAGTGTCCACCATTGTCATAATCATTGTCACTGCTTTTAAAATTTCCACTTGAGGGAATTTCTCCATCATTTTCATTGGTTCCTTTGAAATCTTCATCGGTACCTTGAAACTCCTCACTTGGAGGAAAAATTTCATTCCAATCATTTAAACATTGATCGTAGTCTCCACTTTGAACTACATTTTGATTATTTTCATTACTATTAAACTGCTGAATAGATTTATCACCATCATATTCATCATCTTCATCATCGATGCCTTCAAAGTCCAAAGTCCTCTGATTTAGGGCTTTCATGAGGAGCATGTTGAATAAAATTGCTTGCACTATGATCACAATTCTAACTAGCTGAAAAATGCAGCGCCTCATTTGCATTACAAACATTCCCATCACATTTCCTAGTCCCAACAAAAGAGGTATGCGAACAATTTGCTGATGTCTCAGAAATAAAATCTTTTTTATCTGACGAAGCCATCTGTTCTCTTTGAGAACATATAATGATACAAATTCTCACCCTCCCTATGTCATTATTATATGCATAATGATTTTTTCCCTCT
>JZKD02S1050078.1:776230-788122 GCA_000966675.3 Picea glauca | reverse complement strand
AAATTTTAAAAAAAATTAACAAAAATAAGTTGAAAAACCTTAAAACTATAACAAAAAATTAAAATTTATATAAAAAAACTTAAAAAATAAAATTTACACAAAAACAAATTCTGAAATATCTAAAAAAACATAAACATATGTTATAATGTTATAATATAACATTGTTATATTAAACAATGTTATTTTTTTCCACAGAAAAAAATCGTAATTTCATTAAGGAGGTACAAAATTACATTCACAGGTATATACTGGCTATGAAGTAATAGCCAAGTATATAGTGACTAGTAAGGGAACCACAAAGAGAACCAAAATAGGTGCGAGATGCACTACCCTAGACATGGGTAAAAACCAGAATTAAAAGAGGCCTATTAGGGCCCAGATCTAGCTATTAAGCTGCTAAACAAACATGTCAAAATAGACTGGGAAAACCCTGCATTTACAGGAAAATAGATCAGAAGTTGCACGCCCGAAGATGGACCTCAAAGTGTGGGAACACTGCACACTCAATAGTGGACCTCAAAGCTCTGACCCAACCTCCGGAAAGAAGCAATAAACCCAACAACTGATATGAAGAGTAGCCATAAAACGTAGATACCTTCCTCCAAAACCACGAACAGGCAGAGGATGCATTGTCCGGATGAGGAACCAGGTGTAAAGGAGCTCCAAAATATCTTGCTGGAGCGAAAAAGGCTCCAGAAAACCCCAGACACGCTCAAACGCGCTCATCCAAAGAATACCTGAGGCCCCAATAGAAAAGGCCATTAGAAATGCAGCCAAATCGGGGAGGCTCCAACAACTTGTAGATCCGCCCTTCGAAAGGCATAACCCGCTCCAGAAACAAAGATCCGCACAGAAAATTTACCGGAAACTTGCAATGGGGCAACACGAAGCCGTGACAAAAACAAAGCTAAAGTAGACTCCAATGAATAACCAGTATCATGGCCGCCAATGCCACTTCGCTATCTAGAAAGGGAAGAGCAGATGGGAGCACTGAGAGCGCCGCAGAAAAGTAGAGGGTCTGCAACTGAGGAAACCCTAGCCACAGACCCTCGTATATCCCAACACTAGAATATTCACATCAACTACCCATATTATAACAATGTTATAATATAACAATGTTATAATATAACAATGTTATAATATAACAATGTTATATTATTAACATATTATATAGTTACATATTTATTTAAAAAAAAAAAATTAAATAAATATTTAGCTTAGGTAATATTAGTGTTTTTGTTCCCAAAGGGGTTGGATCCAATGGTGGAAAGCGATGAGTTTTTCACCGTTGGGCAAGGTTCAATTCTCGTGAGGGCTTTACCTAGAGCCATGGGGGCACCTTGAGGTAGTGGTCGAATGTGTGGTTTCACCCAGAGATACTATATTAAATGGTATTGTGACCCGTGCACACATAAGTGGATCAAAGCCCACCCCCATGTCCTTCAATTTTAAAATCTTTAGAATTCTAAGGATAACAATCATTCCTCCCAGTGTAACAACATAGTTTAACTTTTGTCTCGCAATTTCAAAAAACCCTCTTGAACCTCCCGCAGGCCGCCGACCCTGTGGCCCTCCACCTCCCTCCATCGAAGCTGCGCAACTCCTCAGGTTCCAATGGCGACTCCCTCGCCCTCTTCTCAGCACGACAGTGCCCCTCCTGGTGATGCTGCAGTGGCGACTCCTCCTACAATCTCGACTCCCCTTCAAAGACACGCTCCACCTGGTGCTACGTCGGTGACATCCTCAGGACTCCCTCTGGTTCCGCCCCCCTCCTTCAAAGAGGTAGCTTCACACCAACCCTCCGGTCTATATTCAACGGCCCCTGAGGTTGCCTCTCGTCAGGGTCGTCCGCCCGGATTGCATGCAGCAGTTCCTGAAGCTCCAACAGTCTCAATCCAAATGCTGCAGGAAGCCCTAACACATGCTCGACATTATAACAATCACACTTTGGTTTGCAGGTTTAACGGATTCTGGCCTAATCTTCCGGATCTCCTCTCCTGGATCTCTTCCGACTGGTACCCGATTTTAGATGGAGAAGTCATTACCTGCCTCTGTGCAAAGGGGTTCTTTGTGGTAGTTTTCGAATCTACAAGCGATAGAGACAAGGTGTTTAACTCATGACCGTGGTTCTGGGGTAGAGCAGGTCTATCCATGTAACTATGGACCCCCACTTTTGACCGTTCCACGGACTATATCTCTTCATCTCCAGTCTGGGTGAGACTTCCATATTTTCCCTTGCATTTCTGGGGGGATGTGTCTCTTCAATCCATTGGCAATGGCCTTGGCAAGTTCCTCTGCAGAAGCCCAGATTCCAAGCCAGTCGGCTCCACCTTCGCGCGAATCTGCGTAGAAATGGATTTCACCAAAGGTTTCCTAGCTGAAATAATTCTTCAAGGCATGAACTACTCAAGGAACCAAAAATTTGATTATGAGAATCTTAGTTTCAGGTGTAGAAATTGCTTCGAAACGGGGCACATAGCCCGCAACTGTGAAAAACTACCTGGAAAAAAAGGTCGCCCAAGAGCCAAAGACCCACCTAGTGGACGGGGGCTCCAATAGAGCCACATGCTGAAAGAAAGGCTCATGGAACAGTAGAAGAAGCAGAAGCTGAAGCCGAAATCAAAGACCCTGCTAAAGGGGAAGCTCAGGCAGAAGCTAGTCCCAAGTCACCAAGCCAGTCAGATCCCCGTAACTCAAGCTGGGCAGATCTATATTAGAGTCTGTTTCTCCATGAATCTTTTTCAAGATCATTTGGGCTTCTATATCATCAACAAATCGTAATAACAATCCATCAACATTTCTATGGAAGAGTGAAGTGTTCAAAATTAAATATTTGGAAGCTTTGAGACAAAGACTCCTCCGCTCATGATGTTCAAGATTATCAGGACATCATTCATGTTGAAAATAGTATATTATGCTCTAATACCAAGGATGTCTTGCGAGATCAATATTTTCATATTCAATTCAGAATTGTCCAGATAAAGCAACATCAATATTTTCAAAAGTAGACCATGGTTCATGATTTTGAGTCAGGTGTAGAGCAAAGTCACATCCCTTGATTTTATTTGAAGCAGTAATCGTGAAATCATGTTCTTTTAATTTGGCAAGCCAATGTGCATGTTTTTCAGATAAATGTATTTGTAATAATAAAAACTTGAATGTAGGTAAAGGGACTTTTACCTCAATGTACTTACCAAGAATGAAATGAAAAAATTATTCAATAGCTTTGAAAAGAGAAAATGTATGTTTTAAATTCAAGGAATATTTTAATTCATCATCAAATAAACTTTGGCTCATGTAAGTTATTGGATGTCCACTGTTAAGATCATATTTCTGAAGAAGAATTATGGAAATAAATTATTTAGTGGCATTAATGTATATGATAAAATCTTTTGAAAAATTGGGCTTTGCCAAGATAGGTGTAGAAATAATTGCACTATTGATATCTACAAAATCATTTTCGGTAACGTCATTCCAAGAAAATTATTTAACTTGTCTCAACAAATTATGAATGGGTTTAACTATTCTAGCAAAATCTGATATAAATCTCCTCACAAAATTAATCTTACCCATGAACGATTGAATTTATTTCTATGAACTTAGAGTTGGGATATTTTGAATAGAAACAACTATTTCTTGATCAATATTGATGCTAGAGTCTGATACAATATGTCTAGGTGGTTTTCTTTCAATTACATCAAAAATGGATTTTGTAGGATTTAATGACATACCGAATTTTATATGAGTAATATTGAAAGACAATAGATTTGAGATTAAATACCATAACACTTGTGTATATATTTTTAAAGGATTGTTTGACGGGGTATAGATTGTCTTAACCACATTAATGATGAGTTCCAAATCCCCCAAAACATAAATATGACCACACCCTAAATTAAATGCATTTTTGATTCCAAGCATCAATGCTTCAAACTCTGTCACATTATTTATACATGCAAACTCAAGTCTATAAGAAAAATTATGAATTTTACCTAGAGGAGAGTAAAGTACAATACCGACTCCATTTCCTTCATTTGAACTTGTACCATCAAAGTGCATATGCCAAATACAATCTTCGGGATCAGGATTCTGCATGACAGGATTATCATCTTCTTCTAAAAATATAAAATACACACCAATATATTCTTCAACGAAATTTACATGCGACAGAGACACACTTTCAATATATGGTGAATTGTTCCCTTCATGAAGTACAATACTATTTTTTCAAGCCTTGGGAAGTGACACGTGTGTTTCGTCCAATGACATATATCCACCAGTTAAAGCTTTCTAATCTCTTCCTAGAATAATAGAATAATTACTCACCAACATATCTATGACTTGTACGTTACACGTGGTCCTAATCTCAAGATTTCCGCATAGCACCAAAGTTACATATTTAATTTCACCAATGGCAGCCTGTTGTTGATTATTATAGGATACCATTCTTTCATAATTTTCATTGATGCATGAAATACCTAATTCTTCCATAATGATTCTTGACATTACATGGGGACTAGATCCACCATCAATTAGACAACAATGTGCAATTTTATCCATGATCTTCATAGAAACATAAAAAGGAGGATTTTTTACTAGATTCCTAGGATTATATACACCTAACTTATTTACATACAATTCTTCTTCATCTTGCTCTTCAGTTAAACTGGAAATAGTGGAAGTCTTGCCTTACATAAAATTCTTAAGATGCTTCTGTTGCTCAGGACTAGTTACCATATCTAATAAAAAAGAATACACTTTAATATTATCCATTTGTGTCAAGATATTATACTTTGATGAAGAAGAGTAAGTTGGATTTACCTAAGGTTTTGTATCTCTTGTAGCTTGACTGCTTGGATTCGAATAATTTTGAGGATCAATTTGGCGAGAAGACAAACTTGGGGAAAAATGGTTTTTTGAGGACAACTCGTGTTCTTGATTTGATAGGACTTATTTATTGTGTCAACCATCATTACATCCTCTTCAGGTGCCCAATATAAAGTAGTAATTGTAGAATCAATTATTTTCCCCAAAATCCGTTCTTTGACATTCCTTCTCACTTCACAAGTATTTTCATCATGGTTTTCTTCACTGAAATTACACCATGCCATCAAAGTATTGTCTTGGGCCGAAAATTTTGAGGTTGATTTATCAAAGCAACTTGTGTGGAAGTTTCTGCAAAGGTTGAAGCAACACCCTTTCTCTCAAAAGCTATCATATTGTCACTTGTATCCTATATAAGATGCAAAACAATGGACATATCATTCTGCTTGATTTGATATTCAACAGAGAGACTTGTTCTTGTCAATTGTTCTTCATATTCAAAATAGGTTTGCAAAGATGATCCTAAATTGTCAGAATTTTTCTCTTCTAATATATGATGATGAGAAGAAGGTAATGCATTGTAAAAGTTCATCGAAGCAGCTTGGTTATGAGGTTTGATAATCTCAGGGATCTAATTAATTTAGTGAAACATAAATTAAAATAATTGATTGTTTCACCTTTTTTATAAACAATATTATTATAGTCTCTCAAGAGATATGCTGGAATTTGGGGCTATCTGTAAGTAGATTTAAACCAATAACATAATTCATCCCAAGTTGAGGATACTTTAGGTGGTAATTCAAAAAAATCAGAAACAACTTTCCCTTCCAAAGAATTAACAAATAATATCATGCATGTATCATTATCATTTTCCCCTATATCATGACATGTTTTTGAGAATGCAACTAAATGTTCAATCATAGAAATAGTTCCATTGCCTAAGAATTTTGAAAAATGATCCTTAGATTTTGGAACAGGGTTGATTACTAGATTTAAATTCAAAGGATAAGATATGTGCCAAGAGGTTGCATTAGCATCTTCTTCAAATTGGAATAAACCATATTCCTTGTTTACCTTTGCAGGATTTGTTGTGGATTGAACATGATTGAAATGGTTGTACATGCTCCCAATTAGAGATGAGGTAGAATCCTGTGATGAAGAAGCTACTCTTCAATTACTAGAACCACCAAAAGAATTCATTGTAATATTCTTAAGAGAGAAAGTCTTAGAAAAACTTGTAACTTCAGTTTCATAATCAGAGTGAGATTGTTGAATTTTTCTATGCAAACTTTCTAAGATTTTATTTTTCCTTCCAATTTCAAGCAAAGGATAAATTTCATTCTTCATGAGACACATTATTGAGTGGTCCTAAGACAACTTATTGATCAATAGGATGATTCTGACCTTGCCTTCCAAGGGCTTCTCCTTTTTCTTGGATTTCTCTGTCATAGGAAATCACTTCCCAACAACATTCAAGTTGCTCACGAGACATGATAGTCTCTAGAAATCCAGAGACTATGTTCAGAGAGGAGTTGTGGAGCTACAGTACATATCTACAGAGGAGCAGGTTGCAGACATACTCACCAAGGCATTGGGTAGAGGCAAGTTTGTATTTTTCAGGGTCAAGCTTGGAGTGGTGAGCAACACTTTCGTCAGTAAGAGGGAGTGTTAAAAATTTAATTAAAAAGTACCTAGGAAAGTGTTTCTCATCCCTAGGCACCTAATGGGTGAGAAATTTCCTAATGTGGACCCTAGTCATTTAATTTGTGAGATGAAAATTAAAAGGTGACTTTATGACTTTAGTGAGGGGGTGAGTGAAGAGACACTCAATCTCATCCACTCATCTAATCTAATCTCAACCATTAGATTAAGAAACTCCTCACCTACCTCATGAGGTTGATTAGGGTTGGAGGGCACACCTATTGTTGGGTTGTTGGTTCATTGTTGAGAGAGAAAGAGAGAGAGAGCATTTTCGAGCTTGAGAAGAGGCCATTTTTGCAGAGCTAGGGCATGCATCCCAAGGCTGTTATCTAGCACATAAATCGAGGCAACAAGTACAACATTGAATGCAGGTCGTACTGTACGGATTGAGAAGGTCATACAACAAGTAGAGAAGGCACATAAATCGAGGGAAGGTACAGTCCAAATAGAGAGGTCGTACTATATGGATTTTCAAATTCCGTACAGCAGGAGAAAAAAAAGGCATGGAAACCGAGGCAGAAAATTATAGTCCATACTGTACGTATTCCGTATAGTCCGTACGATTTTTATTCAGGCACATAAATTGAGGTGAAGGTTCTGTGTTATTTTATGGAAGTTTTGGCACGTTTCCTAAGGTGACCATACAAAATTTATTACACTTTTTTGGGTTGAGACTGTTGGCACAAATTTCTAGGTGATTGTACAACATTTTGAAGGCACATAAATCAAGGAGCAGACCTGCAATTAACTGCAGAAAATTCTGGAAAGAGTTTTGTTGAGTTTCGCTCATTTTCCTGTGTGAAGACTTGGCATGGTTATCGAGATAATTTTATCATTTAAATTTCTGAAGATGAACATGCTGTAACATAATTTGTCTAAAGATCCTAAATAATAAAAACTCCCTCTCTCACTGTTTTTCCCCTTGTGGGTTTTTCCAAGGTTGTTGTTAGACCGAAAATCACTGTGTCAATATTTTTCTGAGCTTATATGCTATTGATATTTTATTTCTGCGTTATAAATGATGTTTAGAATCCTCATGTTTCAGTTATGAAAATTATTTTTCTGCTGAGTTTTATTTGTTGTTATAAAACTGGATTTGGGCATTAAACATTGGCTGATAAATCGGCGAGACTGAAACTGGGTTGGAGTCTGAAATTTTACATGGTATAAGAGATGAGTTGAAAGAAGCAGAGATATTTCAGCAAGTCAGAAAGTTGGGACAACAATCACTTCACAGGTTTGAGAGTTGAGGACAAACTTGATGGGGCAACAAATTTTGGTGCTTGGAAGGAGAGGATGATCTTGTTGTTGCAAGAAAATGAGTTGTGGGACATTGTGGAAAATACCGCAACTCATCCTGTCGTGGTACCTACTGATGCTACTCTTCCTGCATCTTACACTAAGAAGAGTATCAAGTCTAAGAGGATTATTCTTGATGCCATCAAGGACCATTTGATTCCTCACTTGACGGGGAAGGAAAATGACTATGAGATGTGTGAGTCTTTGACTAAATTGTACCAAATTACTAATGAGAACTGGAATATGGTTTTGAGGGAAAAACTAAAGAGCATAAAAATGACCAAGGCTGAAAATGTGGTCACATACCTTACTAGATTGACATAGGTAAGAGATGAGCTTGGAGCTGTGGGGGAGGTCATAGTTGACAGTGAGCTTGTGAGAACAACATTGAATGGAGTTTCTAAACAATGGGTTATTTTTGTGGAGGGCATTGTTTCTAGGGAAAAGATTCCCAACTAGGAACGTCTTTGGGATGACTTTGTTCAGGAGGAGACCCAGAGAGGTTATGTACATGGAATTTCATCTACAGGTCACGAGGAGGAGAATGTGGCTCTTGCTACTAGCAGCAAGAAGAAGTTCAAAAAGTGTCCAAAGGGAGGAAACAAGCCCAAGGGTGAAGGGAAGAAAGACATGAGCAAAGTCAAGTGCTTTGCATGCCATAAGTTTGGGCACTATGCAGGTTAGTGTCCTAACAAGAAGAATAAATAAACAGTAGCTTCAGCAGTGGTGGAATATTTTTCCACCAAGTTTGACAAGGAGTTTTCCTTGGTTGTGTGTCTATCCATGAGGACCATTCATTCAAATACTTGGTATATTGACAGTGGTTCCTCTTTCCACATGACAGGGGATCATGAGCGCTTGAAAAAACTTACACATATTAGAGATGTTGAGGTAGTGCTTGGAGATGATCGGGTGGTCAAGGGAGTTGGTTGTGGGATTGTATCATTTTAGAGGGAGTCTTTGCCTCCCATGTCTTTGACAGAGGTTCTATATGTTCTAGGCTTGAAGAAGAACTTAGTGTCAGTTTTTTCTATTGAGGATAGGGGCTTTGAGGTCTTGTTCCATGATGGGCAGGTGCTCCTTTACCCAAAGGGGTCTAGTATCACTTCGGCCAAAGTGATTGGGACTAGACATGAAAAATTGTACAAGCTTATGGTCCAACTAGCGAGAGCATTGATTTATACTACCAACAACAGTGACATATGTGAGCTATGGCACGGGAGGATGGCACATTTGCACCATGGGGATTTGAGGGTACTGAGGGAGATGGTGACAGGAGTTCCAGATTTCAGTTCAGAGCACCATGAGTTGTGCAAGGGGTGTGATTTGGGAAAGTACACCAAGACTGCTTTTCCGAGCAGTGATAGTAGAGAAGCAGGGATTCTTGATCTTATACATTCACATGTATGTGACTCAATGTCTTCGGCATCATTGAATGTTTTTCTATACTATGTTGTATTCATTGATGACTTCTCACAAAAGTCTTGGATTTTCTTCATGAAGACCAAAGGACAGGTCTTCAGTCGGTTCCAAGAGTTAAAATCTCTTGTGGAGAACTAGACAGGGAAGAAAATCAGAGTTCTGAGGACAGAAAATGGGGGTGAGTGTACCTCCAAGGATTTCATGGAATTTTGTGCAGGAGAGGGCATGAGGAGAGAGTTGAATATTCCTTACAACCCACAACAAAATGGGGTTGTAGAGAGAAAGAACAGGGCCATTGTTGGGGCTGCGAGAGCCATGCTACATGATCAGGGGTTGCCACTATTTCTATGGGCTGAGGCATGCTACACTGTAGTTTATCTACAGAACATGAGTCCCCACAAGGATATGGGGAGCATGAATCCTAAGGATATTTTTTTTGGGAAGAATCCTGAGGTGGGGCACCTTCGGATTTTTGGGTGCATCACTTATTCACATGTCCCTTCTGAGAAGAGGACAAAGTTGGAGCCCACAATAGAGAGATGGATCTTTGTTGGGTATAGTGAGACTTCAAAGGCTTTTTGTATATACCTTCCTTCCTCGAGGAAGACTGTCTTGAGGAGGGATGTCATATTTGAGGAGGACAGAGCCTTTAGGAATTCTAGAGGGACAGAGAAGGGTGAGTAATATTCACCTCAGATTCAGGTGAGTCTGCAATAGACTACAGTGACATAGAGTTTGGGGCCACCAGTTTTGGGGACGACAAGTTCATAGGTGACAGGGCCACAGGATTCAGGTTCGCAGGCCAGTGGTCCACAGATTTCAGTATCGAGTACTCCAGAGTCTACTTCAGGAGAACTATCTTCAGGAGATGGGGTTGAGCAGGGAGAGTCCCCTCCACGGGACACTACTTCAGAGAGGAGGAAGCCCAAGTGGCTTCAGGATACTTTGAGGGAGGCACAGGGTTCGTGGGAAATCCTAGACAGGCAATGAGGGAGAGTAAACCTCCCGAGAGGTTTTGCAGCTACATTGCGATGGTGAGCAGTATTCGGGAGTTTGAGCCTTCCACTTTTCAGGAGGCTTCTAGTAGACAAGTTTGGAGAGATGCCATGATCAAAGAGTACAATTCCATCATGAAGAACGATGGCTGGGAAGTTGTTCCTAGACTTAAGGGGAAGTCAGTGGTGACTTCCAGGTGGCTCTATAAACTAAATCATGCTGCAGATGGAAGCATTGAGAAGTACAAAGTTCGCTTTGTGGCTCGGGGGTTTTCACAGGTTGAGGGAGTCGACTATGATGAGACGTTTACGCCGATTGCTAGATATACTTCGATCATGTCGGTGATCTCCATTGCAGTAGAGATGGGTTGGAAGATCCACCAAATGGATGTGAAGACCACATTTATGAATGGTATTATACAGGAGGAGGTATATATTGAAAAACCATTGGGCTTTGAGGTGCATGGGAGAGAGTCTCATGTGTGTAGACTAAAGAAGGCATTGTATGGGCTGAAACAAGCTCCCAGGGCTTGGTATTCGAGGATAGATGCCTATTTGCAACAGTTGGGATTTGAGAAGAGTGAGGTGGATCCCAACCTATACTACATTGTGGTTGGAGAGTATCCTCTCATTCTTCTGATATAAGTGGATGAAATTTTCATTACAGGAGCAGAGAGACTCATCAACAGCTGCAAGGAGAGCCTTGCTTCAGAGTTCGAGATGACTGATATCAGATTGATGCATTACTTTTTGGGATTGGAGGTTTGGAAAGATCCTAGACACATATTCATGGGGCAAGGGAAGTATGTGTGTGACATTCTGAGCAGATTTCAGATGGAGGATTGTAGGCCCATGACCACTCCCATGATTACCAACTGGAAGAAGCTTCATGCTTCTGAGTCACAGTTGGTGGATTCCACATTGTATCGTCAGTTGATTGGGTCATTGATGTATTTGGTCAATACCAGGCCAGATATTTGTTTTGTTGTCAACACTCTCAGTCAGTTCATGGTGGATCCTAGGAGAGTGAACTGGGTGGAAGAAAAACATGTGCTCAAGTATCTTTGTGGTACGGTAGATTATGGTTTAGACTATCAGAGAGGAGATTGAGTTCATTTGGTTGGTTATACAGATTCAGATTGGGAAAGATGTGTCAGTGATAGGAAGAGCACTTCAGGGTGTTGTTTCGGATTGGGCTCAGCAATTGTGTCGTGGTTCAGTCGGAAGCAAAAGTCGGTGGCTTTGAGTTCTGTAGAGGCTGAGTATATGGCAGCCAACCAGGACAATTGTGAGGCCCTTTGGCTTCACAAGTTGGTGGTGGGATTGTTCGGTGTGCAGTTGAGGCCTACTGTGATTTACTGTGATAATCAGAGTTGCATCAAACTCTCGGAGAATCCAGTTTTTCATGACAGGTCTAAGCATATCGATATGCTTTATCACTTCATCCATGACTATGTTCAGAGAGGAGTTGTGGAGCTACAACACATATCTACAAAGGAGCAGGTTGCAGACATACTCACCAAGGCATTGGGCAGAGGTTGTTGATTAAGGTTGGTTGTCATTGATGTCAACCCTTGAAGAAAGACCCGTAGCAAAAAGGTTTGGGTAATGGACCCAATAGTGTTTGATGTAAATATGACTCATTATTGTT
>JZKD02S1050078.1:738613-761068 GCA_000966675.3 Picea glauca | reverse complement strand
ATATATATAGTTCAGGGTTTGAAAATGAGGATGTTCCATTCCCGCCTCCCTACAAACTGCATTGTCCTTAGTGCACATAACCATACAATTTACACATTGACACATATAAAACATTACATCAAAATACTTGATAATTCTGGAACTTAATGACTCATGCAACAATTCCAACTAGAAACTCCCCTTTCCCCTCAACCCACACATCAGTTGGACAGGAAATTTCAGAGTTGTGGCTCCACGAACTTCAGCTGCCAAAATGGAGTCTTCATTCACTTATGTACAAATGTGTATTCAATTTTCTTCAAAATTTTCAAAAATTTGCAGGTATGCTTCCCACATGGCTTCTTCATGCTCCCATGTGTTATAGTCCAAAAATTCCATATCTATGAATCCAAGACATTGACCATCCATTTTCATACTTTTCCAAAAATATTGTTGAGGCTTCTTTCTAACAAAAAAAAAAAATTGATAGTGTGCACACCCTATTGCACTAATAGCCTGCGTACACACACATGTGTTGCATGCTAGTTATCCCACATACACATGCATGTTGCATGCTAGTTATCCCTACATAAACACACATGTTGCATGCTAGTTAGCTCGTGTTTACCTCCAAAAGTTGCAAAAAATATAAAATTACACGGAATTCGACGGAGTTTACGGGCTATGGATGGTTTCCTAACCATTTTACCCCTTGTCGCCCGTCCCCAAACTGAATAACCATTTGTATCTCATATAAAAAGATTTCTTGGGGAGTCATTTGGGGGCATGAACAAGAGAATAATAAAACTTTGCCAAAATCCTTTGCCTCTCATTGCCCAAGATTTGCATCTTGCTCTGAGTTTTAGCCTAAGCTTTTCCCTCCAGCCATTCTCCCTATGCAACCCTTCCTCCTTCCCTTGATGGTATGTTGATTGTGAGAATATAACATGGGATTAATGAACTTGCATCCATGATAGAGGAGCCCATACTTGGTTCATAGAGAGGTCGCCAACAAAGGTTGTAACCTTTTTTTATCTTGAATTCGAATAAAATAGATTATCTTTGTCCCCAAACCCTATAGTTTACATGTTCTTGTTAATTTGATCATTTATATATATATTTAGGATTTTAAAGTGATTATTATATATTGTATATGTTGTTTCATTGTATTCCTAACCCCTTGCAGGTCATCTTTAGGAGGAGATTTGTGATCTAGGAGGCAGCAACAGGCGAACAAGGTCAACACCAACCGTAAGGATTGAAGGTGCACTCATTAACCCTCTCTTTCATATTTTTATTATCACTTAGTTTAGATGATTTTGGGGTATATTAAAGGTATATCAATGTTTTAAGGGAGTTATCGCTCTTCCTATTCCTTAGACCCAGTTTAGGGGGATTTTTCCCGTAGCAGAATTGGTGACTCCACTGGGGAGTCTCTCTAGGATCTTAGTGGGAGATCTTGGTTTGATTTGATTTTTATTTTCTTTTTAGTGTTCTGAGTCAGGTTGGGTCTCTTGTCACCTTTCATGTGCCTACCAATTTCCCTTCCCCAACTTGTCTATCCAAACTTTTTCTTTTTGAAAATTTACAAAGGTGTACATGCCATGTTCTCTATACATCACACATACATACGCGGTCTGCATTATATACAACCTGCATACATACACAGGTTGGCCATGAAAACATGTGTCTTCGTTGTTTTGGAAGAAAAAAACAAACAATTTTCCTTTTCCTATAGGAAACTTGTGGTTCCCAGGTCTTCCTGAGTTCCATAAGATTTTGTTGTTTGGGGTTGAGACAGTTTGCAGGCTCAGATTGTTTATGAAAGAAAAAAAGAAATCATTTTGTCTCTCTGTGTTTCCAAGCATTTTTGGCTTATTTTTAGTTTGAATTTTAAGAAAAATAAGTTGCATTTAAAAAAAAAAAAACCTCATGGTCAGGGGGGGCCATGAATTGTGTATTAGGTAGTTTCTTTTAGCATCTTTTGTTATTTTTTCTTTAATTGGAAGAAAAAAAAAAAAAAAACATAGTGTTTTAGGTCTCTTTCTTTCTTTGCATTTGCTTTGCATTGTTATTTGAAAAAGAAAAAGAATTAGAATATGGTTGTGTTTTATTCTCATCTTGAAAGCATTTCAAAAGAAAAACAAGAAATAAAATCCTTTCATTTTCTCTTTTGTTTCACTTGAAAGTTGCATTGTGCATTTCGCATGGAAAGGAGAAAAGATTGCATTTTTAGGTTTGAAGGATTGTTCCTGCTTTTTTCTTGAAGCTCTTTTTCATTTGTAGAATTAGTGTAAACTCTTCTTTTCCAGTGTTCTAATAAGTTTCATTTTTGCAAGAGTCTTAAAAAACATAAGTTTCACTTTCGTTCCTTGAGTAAGAAAGGCCTCTAAAACGAACTCGCTAATATAAAATATATTAGTAACACTTTTACTAGGGTGCACTAATAGCGTAGGCTAGGGCCTTGGATCAGGTGTGGAGAGGTAAACTCTCCGATGCCAACCAAAACTTAAATAAGGTGTCTGTGCTAAGGTTTGGAAAATCCACTTTGTAATTACTCAATTTGGGAAGCTCCTCTAACATAGGAGTCAAACACGAGGCCGCATGGAGGACGGTGACGGAGATATCCAATCCCGATCCTGACAAAGCATTTGGGAGAGTGTGTATTGGGGGTGAATATTGTAGCATTATTGGTCTGACTTGTGTGAGACCTCTCAGACACTTGGATCCATCCAAGGTACTCTAAGAGTTATTCTGGTCCTGTTTCGTTTCAAGCCTCAAGAGGAACTATTGAGATAATTTCCTTCTTCTGAAATTTCCCTCCCCTTTTCCATTCTCCCAAATTCTTTTCTCCCTTTCTTTTCACTCTTCTATAATTACCCATTTTTCCCCTTCCTTTTTCCCCTTCTACTTTCCCTTTCTCGTTCTATACTTAGACATTTTTTCATAACGGCGGGTTCCCAGGTTGGCGGACTTGTGGATCCTTATCTCCATCCATACCCTCACATCACGAGTCTGATCGACCACCGCGCTATCCTATACTTACCCTATTTTGCAATCATGGGTTACCGGGTTGGTAGGGTCGAACTCTCATACCCCATGTTCCGTGATATACATTTTGCATCCAAAAGTTTCGCGACCTACATTTTGACCCCCGGACTCCCCGAACTGCCAAGTCTCATTCCTCCTACGGTGAGTCTGCCCGACCACCTCGCTATCCTATACTTATCCAATTTTGAACCTTCTATAGTCGCAGGTTCGCAAGTTCCTGGGTTCACAAAAAGTCTGAAATCCTATTTCGCTCTCGTTCGTCCCTGCCACCCTCACGCTCTTCCCAATACACATTTAGTATGCTTTGAATGCTAACAACTCATCATACAGGTTCGTAAATATTGTCATTAATAAGAAAAGGGATCGAGGAGATATCCTACTCAAACACATTAAACCATGATTTATGGAGGATTATATTATCCTCAACCATTCATTTTAAACATTATCTGGAGAAAAGGACCGTTTTCTTCAACTTATGGAAACAATTGGACAATAGTTCTGTGGAGATACATTGAAATTTTTTGGGCGTGAGGACCATATATTTCAGTGGTCCAGAGCATATTCTTACTACTCATCCCCTTCTTCCCAGAAGGAAGTAATATGGACGTCTAGAATCATGTGCCCAGGTTGTGTCCCATAAGTCTTTGATTGTAAGGAGTTGGTCTCTTGGTGCACCAAGAGATATATTCCAAGCCAGCGGATCATTCCTCTGTCTCTCTATCTCCTCAGGTATTTCGTAAGATGTTGAGACTTCCCGAGCCAACGCTTACCTTCAGGGGTGAAGATTGCAGAGAATTATTAAAGAAGCATGACAATGGGTTGGACCTCTTACATGAGTTCTTGGAGAACCGAGCGTTCGTCCCCGAGGACATCACGAGATTGCAGGTTGGCTCATTCAAAAATCCTTTCCGAGAAATTCCTTGGATTTTCACGAGGATAACAAGACAAGAAAATACAACCAACATTTTCTGCATGATTCTTTACATTTTATACTTTACGGTCAAGGAACAGGCCATCTTCGATTGGGGCAAGTTGATTTCCATTGAAATCTCTTCCCAATTGTCACAATACAATAAGGTGAAGAAATTATTTATGTCACGATACAATACAATAAGGTGAAGAAATTATTTATGTCATATTATTTGGTTTTCACGATAGCACATTGCTGTCAGTTTCTGAGATTATTTGTGTGTAAGAAGGTAAACTGTGAATTCGACCCAGTAACTTTCTGGCATCAAACATTATGGAGGCACAAAGCCTCCCAACATTTTTATGAAGTGTTTGATGATTTTGTCTCAGTTTTTAAAGGCTTATTGTTTGAAAAAGACACTCCTTGGATGTCTAAATATGTGAGTAAGTTCTTGGATAGGAAGGGGACACTGGAACAAATGGAGAATTACAATGTCATAAGGATTTTTGGTTCCAAGGAAAATCCTTCCTTCCTTCCATGCCACATATATAACAAAATGTTTGTTATTAAAATATCAAGGCAATACAACTAATGGTTGCATTTTTTCCATGAAAAAGGAAAAAATAAATGCATACCTCTGCCTTGGAAAGTTGGGGACTTCATATTCAGAAATATGAACAAGATTGATGAATTTGTAGGCCATTTCCACGACATGAATCTAAAATATACTGAGATGGTAAAAGGGTTAGACCCTAGCGGAATTTTTGTAGAACATCGACTAGAAATTGGCTTCATCAATTCTTTTATTAATGTTATTCTAAATAAAGATGAAGATAATGATTCAGGCACTCTTACTTGTGACACCGGCGACCTGGAACAATACTCATCACCAATGAATCATACAAACATAAAGTAAAAGGTCCCTGGAAGAAGAGTGTCCAATCCCCAACTGTCACTCCAAAGAGTACAACATCTCAAAGCAGTGCTCCAACGACCCACCAAATTAAGAAAGTGAACCAAAGTTCTTCAGGCAGAGGAGGAGATAAGATCCCTCCTTCGGGAAAAATTAAAAGTTCCCATAAACTTCCCTTGAGGAAGAAAACAAAAAACATTGTGCAAGAAGAGGAGGGACCTCGAGCCGAAAGTGATATCCATGACCGCTCCCTCGAGGATATGGAACTCGAGTTTGACATCGAAAAAGTGTTCCCCAACGCTAATCAACCAGAAGACATGACTCACCATAATCTTCTAATGGAAATAATTTAGAGCGAGACCTTCGATGAAGAAGAGTCGTTTGTATTTCAGAGTGTTGTTTTTGACAACGAGTCCAAAAATTTAATTATTGAGAAAAGAGATGTAAAGAATAAAAAGGGAAAATATCGTTCATAGGTTAACCTACGGAACATGCAACTTTCCCAAATTTCCCAAATTCACCAAGCAACTGGAGATGCTCTAGACAATTCTATTGAAGGCCTTGAAGTAGAGAACATCAAGTTAAAGGAAAGAGTCAAAGAATTGGAAGAATCTTTGATGCCTCTTACAGTACTTGCCAGTCCTTTCAAAATAATTGGGCCTACCACACTTGCAACAAAAATAAAAGGATCTTCAAGCCTGCTCACATCAGCCAGGGGCTATGTGGAGAAGAACATTAACAAAAGAATGGAATTAATTAGAGAGGCTTGGGAGATGTCAAAGAACATGGTCTCTTTTGGAACGAGGGCACACGCCTTCCATGAGTATTTACAGGTGGATTTAAAAAATGAAGAAGGTTTTTACCTTGATGCGGTCGTACCCTTTAGTTTTAAATTTATCAATATGATAGATTTGAGAATAAGAGAGGAGGATCTCCCTTATCCAAACTGGATAAAACAACTGAACGCATGTTGGAAGAAGAAGGTTAAAAAATTTAATATCATTCTCCAATCATGTAGCCAAGCCATAATAAGGAGAGAAGAATTATTCAAAAGGCCGATTGAAATAGACCTAGCCGGAAGCACCAATGAGTTCCAAGACCCAAAATTGATTCTCAACTCATTTTTCCTAACCAAGCAAGCCTTTGACGAACAAGTTGAGATCTTTAAAGGGTTGTCATTTGAAAATTTCTATGGAATTCTTGAGAATAATGAAGATGACGTGGAGAACTGGCTAGTGGATTATTCTGTAAAAAATCAAGATATTGAAGAAGCTTTGTGTAATATTTCCATTAATCCAAGGGATTTGGAGGGATATATTTTCAATATAAAAATCCAGCATTAAATCAATGTGGCACCAATGAGAAGCTAAATCGAAGAGTGGTTTAAAAAAGATATCGACAAACTGACTGATGAAGGGAAAAAGGAAATTGAGACGGTTCCTGTAATCATCGATGAAAGCAATAAAAGGACATCAGAAATCAAGTGACAAGAGAGGATATACCATCATAGTAAGTTCATATTGATCACATCCTTCTTTCTTTATTGAGTTCTTCATCCAGTTGCCCCACCTCTTTAAATAGAAATGTTTAACCGAAGACTGATAATTTCCTTTTTCTTCTTACCAGATCTTGTTGTCTTCCACCGCCCACTTTCTTCATTCTACAAAATTCATTCTTATATATATTTTCTTTATGGTCTTCGGGAGCCCCAATCCGAGCCTTTATGAAAAACGCATTTAAATTTCAGAGAATATGTAATGAACTATATATTTTTTAGAAATTCCAAGAGAGTTATTTTGGGAACAATCTTGATTGTACTTTGTAACCCAGTTTTTTGAATATAAAGTGTTTGAGGTTGATCTATCGTTCTCTTTATTTGACATGCCCATGTATCACTCTATCAAAGTTCTCTTATGCATGCATATCATTTTATTTTATTTTTTATGTGATCATAAATATTTAGCCCTACTATGATGGATGTGAGGAAATTTTGTTTATTTTCTTTAAATGTGTGAATGTGTGTGGTTCCTGGTCCACTCTCAGGAACTTTCCTTAAAAGAAAAAAATATATATATATAGTTTTTATATTTTTACTTTATTTTGATTACCATGACGAACTTCTATAAAAGTCCCACATTCTGAAGACCTCGAGTCCCATGAAAATCATAACAGAGGAGTACCACCTCTATAAAAAAGAAGTGGGATTTGTATCCTCGTGAGGTTTTTGTTTCAGTCCTAATAGATTCAAGTGTCAACATTTTTGGCGACCATACTAGGGACATGAACTGAAAATTTGGAACTTGGCCCAACATTTGTGAAATAATATATGACTTTATCCCAAGTTAATCAGCCCCGTTTAGAAATTGTATTGAATAATCAATGAAGCATTTTACACCAGTTATATAATCTGGTAATAACAATAGCCTAGACTCGAGAATAGTTAGAAAGGTCTTGGAAGATCTTAGTCCAAGAAGAAGAAAGAAAAATCCTTCGAAGACGGAGGAGAGAAGAACGACAAGACCGAAGAAATCAAAGGATAGCTAGAGAAACACAAGAAAAAGGTAAATATTGAAGTTGGATGAATACAGATTGTCTAAGGAGACCAGAAGTAAAAGTAAGAAACTCTCTATCCTTAGAAGTGAAAATTATATCCTTGAAGTCTCCTCAGACATGGCAGCAAGAGACGAACAACCCCGAGACGAGCATCATGAGGAGAGACAAGGAGATGGAATCGATGACGCAATAAATTAAGGAATCCCATGGTTTGGAAATAAAAGGAGGGTAAGAGATTCCCCTCTTAATCTTATAGGTGAAAAAAATGAGCTCGTTGTTCTCCCTAAGGCCACCTTAAAGGAATTTTCTGGAGATGGAACAATCGATGCAAAGAGGCATCTACACTTATTTCTTGACATTTGTGACTTTCATCGAGTTGAATATGACGACGTCATGGTGAGGTTGTTTCTGCAAACCTTATCAAAAAGAGATTATTAATGGTATACAACGTTGCCCAGTAGATCCATTCGCTCATTTCATGAACTCAAATTTATGTTCCTAACTATGTTTTCCCCTCCAATTGATTACCATACCCTCCTCACAGACTTCACCTAGATTGGGTTGAGGAAGAACGAAAGGATACAAGATTTTAACCTCAGGTTCAATAATACCTTGAGTAGAATTCTAGAAGATAAAATACCAAATGACTCAGTCATTCTCGGTTGTTATAATAATGCAATGCCCCCAAATGTAAAATATGCCATCAAAAATTCCCAAATGGATACTTTGGAGGAGGTAATGACTAAGGCCACTAAGATGGAATAAATTATGATTGAGACGGGTGTCGACCCCGAAATTATACTGGGAAGAGTACAAAGGCAGATGGGGGGATTAAATATTCATAATCAAGGAGTTTCCAGCTCAAGAAAGAATGAAGAATTCAAACCTAGAGTGGCTCAGAATCAAATGGTGGGAAGAGGATTTTTTAAAGGAACTATGCCTTACGTATAGGTTGATCCTGTGGTGGCGTAGGAAACAAAGAAAAGAATTTAAATTAATGTCTACTCCAAATGCGACTGCTCTGGGTGATGTCTATGATGAGCAATTAATTGAGCAATAAAATTATTACTTACTTGATGAAAGCTCTGAAACTGTGCAGATGGACGGATGTGAGATGTCCATATGTATATTTGGAGAGGGCGATAACGATCCTAACTCACAAGAAAACGTCGCCAAAAAAACAGGGTTTGTAAATAGACCAAAGAATAAAGGCGACTCTGACAAGGAAAAAGAAAAAGAAAAAGCAAATGAAAAAGTGTCAAATGAGAAAGTGACGGATGGAAATGGAACCAAAAGGAAACAAATGGCGTCAAGCTCCACTCAAATGGTGTATAATGTCGTGGAGGACCTAAGTAAATTGAGGATAACTCTACCTTTTATGGAAGTGGTAAAGATTCCTCAACAAAGACATAATATATTGAATTTGTTGGATGATCCATTAGAAAGAGATGAAGTTGTTGTTACCAGTCCAAAACAGAGCCAGAGCCCATCAAATGCCAAGCTGAGAGGTAAAAATTTTCCCTTCTACATTTCAATTGAAAATCATGATGTTGCATTACATAACTGTTTAGTTTAAACTTGCGCGACAAATAATATAATGTCGATTGTGGTCATGGAGGCATTGGGCATGAGTTTCACAAAGTATTATGAAACCAGTGAGAGAATATATACAATCAATTATAGAAAAGTGTCAGTGTATGGAGAAATCAAGGATTTTTATGCTTGGATTACATCAGCCCCCCATATCATTACAGTTTTCAATATTATTGTGGTAGACCTTCCTCCAACATATGGAGTTGTGTTGGGAAGATACTAGACATCCATGATTGGTGGATATATAATGAACGGCAAAATTTGTATGATGCTACCAGTCAAGGAGGGAGCGATGATTAAAGGACCCTGTGAACCCAGAAAACCCTTCTCCTTCAAGAAGAAGGACAATGAATTAATGGAAGATTATATAGATGTCGGGATTAGAAACTATGCTTTCCTGGACATGGAGCGCAACGAAATCATAGAGCGAGTTCAAGGTTTGGGGAGCCAAGAACATTTGTTTGAAGGATACTGGATGATGTCATTCGATGGAGCCTATTCTAAATTTGGGAACAGAGTTGGAATTGTTCTTTTGACTCCAAATAAGACTATGCATCCCTATGTTGTAAGACTGGAGTTTTCATGCACAAATAACAAGGTAGAATATGAAGCTTTGATGTAGGGGATGATCCTTGCATAGGAAATGAAAATAGAACATATCGTTGTGACTAGAGACTCAGAGTTGGTCATCAATCAGGTTACCCAAATGTACAAAATAAAAAAGGAAAGACTTAAGTTGTATTTCAAAAGAGTTAACAAACTGATGGAATCTTTCAACTCCTTCAACATTGCTTTCATTCCAAGGGACAATAATCACAAGGCCGATTCACTAGACTTGGCGGACTCATTATCAAACCCAGAAAATGACCAAAGAAAAACGTATTTCCAGGTAGAAAGAGATTTTCGACCATCTGTGTCCGATAATGTTGAGTACTTACAAGTATTTGAGAAAAATGAACAGTTGGGAATATTTTTGCTAGATGATGATAATGAAGAAGATGATAGATCATCTGTTGTCCTAAAAGACTATATACAATATGAATCTTTGTTTACAAAATATGATCATGCCAAGAATCTCCTTGAAGAAGTTTTCATTTGAAAGGTGCAAGAAATGAGAAAAGTCAATATCGAAACGAACAAGTCCCTCAAATATGTCAACTTGGGAGTTGATTGCACCATTGAAGAGGTCAATCAATATGTTCCCTTATTCAAAGAATATATTGATGTGTTCACTTGGACCTATGATGATTTGAAATCCTATGATAAACGATATTCAAGCATATCATTCCTTTGAGGGAAGAAGCGAAACCAGTGAAACAAAAAATAAGAATAATAAATCCCAAGTTGAAACCTCTGGTAAAAATCAAATTGGAGAAGTTGAAGAAGGAAGGGATAATTTATCCCATCATACATCCATACTCTCTTTCAAATACAGTGATTGTAAGGAAAAAGATCAGGGAAATCCGGATGTGTGTTGATTTCAAATATCTTAACAAAGCAAGAATAAAAGATAATTTTCCTTTGCCTAACATGGGGTTTCTTATACATCAAGGTACTGTATCAGCCTGTATGTCCATGTTGGATGGTTTCTATGGATATAAACAGGTCTTGGTGGCTGAGGAAGATAGAGAAAAGACAACATTTATCACACCATGGGAGACATATGCATATGCTAGAATGCCCTTCGGTTTGAAGAATGTTGGAGCCACATTCCAAAGGTCCATGGATCATGCGTTCAATGGGTTGATAGGAAAGTTTATGACAGACTATCAAGATGACTTGACAGTGCATTCAAACAAAAAGGGAGGATCATATCCATCATTTAATTAAGGTTTTTGAAAGATTTATATTATACGACGTTTCTTTAAATCGAAAGAAATGCTTGTTCGTTGTGACTCAAGGAAATTTTTTGGGCCATATTGTAAGCAAGTAATGGATTTACATAGATTCAGAAAGAGTTAAATAAATAAATGAGCTCAACCCCCCGACATACAAGAAGGGAATCCAGTCATTCTTTGGGAAAATATTTTTTGTGTGAAGATTTGTTCCTGACTACGCAAGCATCGTAAAGCCCATAAATATGTTGTTGAAAAAGGAGAAGAGGTTCGAATGGACAACAGATACTCAAGAATTGTTCAACAATATCAAAGGATAAATCACCACCTCTCTTGTCCTCATCAGACCGGACTTCCAAAGAGACTTTATCATCTATTCATTTTCTATAGAGGTGGTTGTTACATCCGTTCTCACTCAGAAAAATAGCAACGAAGAAGAACTATCGATAAGTCTTATGAGAAAAACCCTACATGACTATGAGTTAAGGTATTCAGAAATCGAGAATCAAGCCTTGGCTCTTGTAAAAGAAGTAGCACACTTTCGGACATATATATTAAAATCCCATGTTATAGCTTATGTTCCCTCATCACCAGTGAATATGCTTCTAAGTCAACAGTTGAGAGAAGTAAAATGGGCTAATTGGTTGGAAAAAACACAAGAATATGATATTGAGATTAAACCTTTAAAGGAAATCAAGGGAAAAGGTTTATGTAAGATCATCGTGAATGGGGACTCGATCGATGGGATGATTTCAATCTCATTCGGAGAACCATTGGCTGATTCAGAATGGTACGCAGATATTATATTCTACTCAAGGTCCGGGAAATTTCTTGTCACAATGAATCCCAAGGAGCATAGGACACTAAATATGAAGGAGAACCAATACATGTTGATTGCTGACATATTGTTCAGAATAAATTTTGATGGTATACTGCTAAGACGTGTTGATGAAAATCAAGCCCAAGAACTAATCAAAGAATTCCATGAGGGAATATGTGGTGGACACTTTGCACCTGCTGCAACCGCCCACAAAATAATCAGAGCAAGATTTTACTGGCCATCAATATTCAGAGATTTGTATGCCAAAATAAGGAAATGTTTGTCATGCCAATAGTTTTCAGGAAAAATGATGAAATTTGTGATGCCTTTGCAGTCGATTGTGGTAGAACGATCATTTTCCCAATGGGGACTTGATGTTGTTGGGCCAATTAATCCAAAATCTAGCAAGGGGCATGTGTACATTCTGACAGCTACCGATTATTTCACGAAATGGCCAGAAGCGGTGGTGCTAAAGAAGGTTGATGCTGAAGAACTGATTAAATTTCTTAAAGACAACATTTTGTCGAGATTTGGTGTCCCTGATAAATTTATCACAGACAATGGTTCAATCTTCATTGGGTCAAAGTTCACAGAGTTTTGCAGACAATATGGAATCATCATGGGTCAATCATTGAATTATTACCCACAAACAAAACACTTGGCAGACAGTGAAGAAAATTGTTGATAGAAACCAAAGTAATTGGCATATGAAGTTGATAGAAGCATTATGGGCAAGTAGAACGACCCCGAAGGATAGCACACAGATGTCTCCATATCTATTAGTTTATGGGAAAAAGGAAAAAATATTGATTAGCCTCGAGCTCAATGCATTGATCTCTGTGGATAATACAGAGGATACAGAAGACAGTTCACCCATCCAGAAGAGAATCAACCAGTTTTTGAAGTTGGAACATGAACGAAGCAAAGATCTGAATCGAACTTCTCATAGGCACCAGAGCGTCAAGAGATATTTTGATCAAAACACAACTATGAATAACTTCCAAAAGGGAGAGATGGTGCTACCAAGGCCAAGGAGAAGTCATCCATGCATACAAAGTTCAAATCACTATGGATTAGACCATATGTCATCGAGAAGATATATGGATTTAACTCCTATATGCTCCAAGCCATGAAATGAAAAAGGTTAATGTTGCATGTCAACGGGCAAAATTTGAAAGGTTTCTTCTCCCAAGACTTTTTCATTCTCATTGTACATAATTTTATTTTTGCTCAGTTTGTATATTCTTAATCTGACTCCATATCCCAATGGGCGGAAGCACCTGGTCACGAGAGATTATGTATTCTTGAAAACCCACAGGGGTTTATCATCCCACAGTTGGAGCCTATTGTTGATATCATTTCTCGCTTTTGAAATTTCCCTCCCCTTTTCTATTTTCCCAAATTCTTTTCTCCCTTTCTTTTCCTTCTTCTATACTTACCTGCTTTTCCCTTTCCTTTTTTCTCTTCTGATTTCCCTTTATCATTCTATACTTAGTCATTTTTTAGAACGGTGAGTTCTCGGGTTGGAGGACTTGTGGATCCTCATTTCCATCCATACCCTCACATCACGAGTCCGACCGACCACAGTGCTATCCTATACTTAGCATATTTTGCAATCACAGGTTCCTGGGTTGGCAGGGTCAAACTCTCATACTCCATGTTATGTGATATACTTTTTGCATCCAAAAGTTTCAGGACCTACATTTTGACCCCCAGACTCCTCAAACTTCCAAGTCTCATTCCTCCTACGATGAGTCCACCCAACCACCACGCTATCCTATACTTAGCCAATTTTGAACCTTTTGTAGTTGCGGGTTTCGCGAGTTCACAAAAAGCCTCAAATCCTATTTCTCTCTCGTCCATCCCTGCCACCCTCGTGCTCTTCCCAATACACATTTATTATGATTTGAATTCTAACAACTCATCATTCATGTTCATAAATATTGTCATTAATAAGCGAATGGATTGATGAGATATCCTATTCAAACACATTAAACCAGGATTTACGGAGGATTGTATTATCCCTCTCAAGCTTTCATTTTAAACATTATCTGGAGAAAAGGAACGTTTTCGTCAACTTATGGAAAAAATTGGACAATATTTTTGTGGAGATACATTGAACATTGAACATTTTCGAGTGTGAGGACTAGAGATTTTAGTGGTCCAAAGCATATCCTTACTACTCATCCCCTTCTTCCCAGAAGGAAGTAATCTGGACGTCTAGAAGCATGCACGTAGGTTGTGCCCTAGAAGTCTTTGACTGTAAGGAGTTGGTCGCCTGGTGCACCGAGAGATATATTCCAAGCCAGCGGATCATTCAATTGTGGGATCATTCCCCTGTCTCTCTGTTGCCTCAAGTATTTCGTAAGATGTTGAGACTTCCCAAGCCAACACTTACCTTCAGAAGCGAAGATTGCAGAGAATTATCAAAGAAGCATGACAATGGGTTGGACCTCTTTCCTGAGTTCCTGGATAACCCAACATCTGTCCCCAAGGACATCACAATATTGCAGGTTAGCTCATTCAAAAATCCTTTCAGGGAAATTGCTTGACTTTTCACGAGGATAACAAGACAAGAAACTACAACCAACATTTTCTACATGATTCTTTACATTTTATACTTTATGGTCAAGGAATAGGCCATCTTCGATCGGGGTAAGTTGATTTCCATTGAAATCTCTTCCCAATTGTCACAATACAAGAATGAGGATAAATTATTCATGTCATCTTATTTGGTTTTCACGATAGCACATTGCTGCGAGTTTCTGAGATTATTTGTGTGTAAGAAGGTAAACTTTGAACTCGACTCGATAACCTTTTGGTATCAAACATTATGGAGGCACAAAGCCTCCCATCATTTTTATGAAGTTTTTAATGATTTTGTATCGGTTTTTAAAGGCTTTCTGTTTGGAAAGGACACTCCCCGTATGTCTGAACAGGCGAGTAAGTTCCTAGATAGAAAGGGGACACATGAACAAATGGAGAATTACAATGTCATAAGGATTTTCAGTTCCAAGGAAAATCCTTCCTTCCTTCCATGCCACATATATGAAAAAATGTTTGTTACTGAAATAGAAAGGTAGTACAACTACTGGTTGCATTTTTTCCATGAAAAGAGAAAAAATCAATTCATACCTCTTCCTTGGAAAGTTGCAGACTTCATATTCAAAAATATGAACAAGATTGATGAATTTGTAGGCCATTTACATAGCCTGAATCTAAGATATGATGAAAGGGTAAAAGGGTTCGACCCTAGAATAATTTTTGTAGAACATCTACTAGCAATTGGCTTCAACAATTCTTTTCTTAATGTTATTCTGAATGAAGACAAAGATAATGACTCAGGCACTCCTGCTCATGACACTAAGGACATGGAAACAATACTCGACAACAATGAGTCGTACAAAAATAAAGGAAAAGGTCTCGGTGAGAAGAGTTCTCAATCCCCAACTGTCACTCCAAAGAGTACAACACCTTGGAGCAGTGCTCCAATGACCCATGAAATCAACAAAGTGAACCACATGTCCTCAAGCGAAGAAGGAGATAAGAACCCTCCTTCGGGAAAAATTGAAAGTTCCCATAAAATTCCCTTGAGGAATAAAAGAAAAAATATTTTGCAAGAAGAGGAGGGACCTTGAGATGAAAGAGATATCTACGACCTCTCCCTCGAGGATATGGAACTCGATATTGACATCGAAAAAGTGTTCCCCAACGCTGATCATCCAGAGGACACGGCTCACCAGAATCCTCTGATGGAAATAATTGAGAGTGAGACCTTCGATGAAGAAGAGTCTTTTATATTTCAGAGTGTTGTTTTTTACAACGAGTCCAAAAATTTAATTATTGAGAAAATATTTGTAAAGAATAAAAAGGGGAAATCATGTTCAGAGGTTAACCTACGGAACATGCAGCCTTCCCAAATTTCCCAAATTCACTGAGAAACTAGAGATGCTCTAGACGATTCTATTGGATGCCTTGAAGCAGAGAACACCAAGTTAAAGGAAATAGTCAAATAATTGGAAGAATCTTTGATGCCTCTTCCAGTACTTGATAGTCCTTTAGCAATAATTGGGCCTCCCACACCTGCAACAAAACTAAAAGGATCTTCAAGCTACTCACATCATCCAAGGGCTATGTGGAGAACAACATTAACAAAAGAATGGAATTAATTATAGAGGCTTGGGATATGTCAAAGAACATGGCTCTTTTGGAACGAGGGCACACACCTTCCATGAATATTTATAGGAGGATTTAAAAACTGAAGAAGGATTTTACCTTGACGCGGTCGTACCCTTCAGTTTTAAATTTATTAATATGACATAGTTGAGAAGAAAAGAGGAGGATCTCCCTTCTTCGAACCGGATAAAACAACTGAACGCATGCTAGAAGGAAAATGTTAAAAAAACGAATATAATTATCCAAGCATGCAGCCAAGCCATAAAAAGGAGAGAAGAATTATTCAAAAGGCTGACTGAAATAGACCTAGCCGGAAGCACCAATGAGGTTCAAGACCCCAAATTGATTCTCAAATCAATTTTCCTAACCAAGAAAGCCTTTGATGAACAAGCTGAGATCATTAAAGGGTTTTCTTTTGAAATTTTCTATGGCATTCTTGAGTATAATGAAGATGACATGCAGAACTGGCTAGTGTATTTTTCAGTAAAAAATCAAGATTTTAAATAATCTTTGCGTAATATTTCCATTGATCTAAGAGACTTGGAGGGAGATATTTTCAATATAAAAATTTAGCATGAAATCAACGTGACACCAATGAGAAGCTATATTGAAGAGTGGTTTAAAATAAGCTATCGTCAAATTGATTGATGAAGGGAAAAAGGCAGTTGAGACAGTTCCTGTAACCGTCGATGAAAGCAATAAAAGGACATCATCAAGAAAGTGACAAGAGAGGAGACATCATCATAGTAAGTTCATACTGATCACATCCTTCTTTCTTTATCGAGTTCTTCATCCAGTTACTCCACCTCTTTAAATAGAAAGGTTTAACCAAAGACCGATAATTTCCTTTTTCTTCTTACCAGGTCTTGTTGTGTTCCACCACCCACTTTCTTCCTTCTACAAAATTCATTCTTATATATATATTCTTTATGGTTTATGGGAGCCCCAATCCCAATATTTATTACAAATGCATTTAAATTTTGAAGAATATGTAATGAACTATATATTTTTTAGAAATTCCAAGAGAGTTATTTTGGGAACAATCTCGATTGTACTTTGTAACCCAATTTTATGAATATAAATTATTTGAGGTTGATCTATCATTATATTTATTTGATATTCCCATGTATCACTTTGTCAAAGTTCTCTTATGCATGTAGATATTTTATTTTATTTTTTATGTGATCAGAAATCTTTAGCCCTACTATGATGGATGTGAGGAAATTTTGTTTATTTGCTTTAAATATGTGAATGTGTGTGGTTCCTAGTCCACTATCAGAAACTTTTCTTAAAATAAAATAAAACATTTTTTTGTTTTTATATTTTTACTTTGTTTGATTAGCATGATGGACTTCTATAAAATTCCCACATTATGAAGACCTCGAGTCCCATGAAAATCATAACAGAGGAGTACCACCTCTATAAAAACGCATGGGGGAATTTGTATCCTCGTGAGGTTGTCGTTTTGGTCCTAACGGATTCAAGCATCAACAGGAAATCCAGGCTTAGTTACCTTGCCCATACACTCGCCCAGTTGTTGATTGTACCCCCCTGGTTGTTGATTACAAGTTGGTGGCATAGTTTCCATTATATAGGTTGACACACAAGTGACTGCAAGGGGTGTATCGCAGTACTTGAGGTAGAATCTGTACTCTCTAGGTGATACCCAAAGGGACCATCGATCATAGGTTTGGGTAGATGCTTATCCTCACTAGTTATTTTCCTTTTTGAATGCTTTGGACGATCAGTAATTCATCTCCCTGGGTCACAAGAATTCAGAAGGGTAGTTTATTTGATTTATATATTTTTATTCTTTTCTTCTTAGTGGTGTGCTTTGTGCTCTCTAGTTTTCCATAGCGAGTTAATCATTCATTTCTTTGGGTCTCTGAACTAAGGTGGTAGACAGCCCACTCCATTGGTCATGAGGACTTTTGGGTCTTTCGCTTAGAAACGTGGATTCACCTCCTTATAGGCATGTATTTTTATACCACTGATTTACCAGAGTCGATGTGTGATACTTTTACGGACTTGAATGATCCTGCAAGGGAAGAACCTATGCATAAGATATTCATGGCCAAATTTTTTGATGATACCAACCAAGGAACCCCTTCGCAAGGGGAATCCTGTGATTTTACTTTCTTTGGAAATGTTGGTGTCCCTTTGATGTCCATGATGTACATTCCTGGGTTGAATGTAGGACTACCGGTTTGGTTGGGTACCATTCCAAATGTCCCTAATTCTCTTGACGCTTCCCGATTAAGCACCTTATGTCATGGGAATATTGTTGATTTTCCTTCGTTAACAAAGTCTTTTCCTCCTCCTTCTTCCTTCTCTGGTGAAAGTATAGCTACTAGTAATGGAAGTCTAAATGAAATATAAAGAGGAATAATAAGAAGAAGAAATCACCAACCTCTGCGAGTCATGTTGGAGATAGGTTCTCAACCTTTGAAAGTCATGTTGAAGACCAACACCCGGACTCTACAAGCCATGTTGGGGGGAAAATTCCAGTCACTGTTAGTCATGCTGGAAATAGGTTTGTAGCCTCTGCGAGTCATGTTATCGACCAATCACCAACCTCTGTAAGTCATGTTGGAGAAGTGGAACCAACCATTGCTAGTCATGTTGGGGTCATTGATTATGTTGAGAAACCTATAAGCATAAGACATAAGCCTAAGTTCCCTTGTAATATTTGCAAGGGAAATCACCTTACTCATCTGTGCCCTGGCATTCCAAAGGCATGAAGATTGTGGTTCATGTCTACAAGATCTTTTGATTCTAGGTCTTCTTCAGTTTCCCCGCAATCTATTCATCCTTTGGTTGATGAAGTGGTCATGCCGATGCAATCTTCGGCTCATCCCACTCCTCTTTTGGAGGGTGATGCACCTTTAGGCCATGTTGTCTCATAGCCTATTCAACCAGTGGTTGAGAAAGTGGTCATGTTGATGCAATATTTGACCGATCCCACTCTTCTCTTGGAGAGTGTTGAGTCTACCAAAGTGGTCACACCGATGGAATCTTCGATTGATGCCACTCTTCTATTGGAGAGTGTCAAGTCTACCAAAGTGGTCATGCCGATGTAATATTTGGTTGATCCCACTCTTCTGATGGGAAGTGATGTGTCTACCAACTATGTTTTTATCATTTCCAGTTCGTACTTTCAAAACAAGGGGGCATTCTTCTCACTTCGAGCACACCCCCTCCAAGGATGGTTTACTTTGATTGGAATGACCATGTTGAGCCTCGTCTTCCTTCTTTTGCACCCTTTTAAATAAGGGTTGAAGTTAATTCAAATCATAATTATCGATGTATTATGGATGAAGGATCCTCTGTAAGTATTTTATCCTCCTCAGCTTAGCAAGCTTTGGGTTCTCTCGAGATTTTGTCTGCTTCACATGAGTTGTTGGATTTCGAAATATTTCCTAGTGAATATTTACGGATTATTCCTTAGTTTCCTATCTCGTTAGGTGGGAATATTGTCCTTGTCGATGTTATAGTGGTGCAAGGCCCGTTAGATTTCAATATGATTCTCAGAAGTGATTATTTATACGTTATGAATGTTGTGGTGTCTACGCTCTTCTGGGTGATGCATTTCCCTCACAATGGAAGCATTGTCACTATCAACCAGTTGGCATCTGATAATCACCATCCTAATTTGGTGTTAGTTCAAGTTTCCCCTTTATATGTTCCCAGTGTTTGTGTAGACTCTACCCCACCACAGATAAATTATGTGGCATATTATCCTTGGTGTTCAATTGCTCTTGAGAAAGAACTTGTTCACTCATGTTTTCCTTATCAAGACTTGGTCTCAACAATTGATCCGTTGGTTTATCCAATGGGGGCATGGGATCCCTTGCTTCTCCCTCTTGGTCCAAGTGATCTCGAGTTTCCTTGTGAGTCTAATCTCGTTGCTTGCAAATCCTCAATCCCTTTTGCTTGTGATTATTCACTGATAGGCTTTGTCGGTCCTCATTAGAATCTCCATCATTATAATAAATATAGTTAGTTTACTTCTCCCTTTGGGACTGTCAACCCTCCTCGTTCGTGTGATTTCTTGGATATTGAATTGCCTTCGAATGAGGCTATCCTTGAAGCCATGACTGTTGGAGTTACTTCACACACACACAGGATTTATTTTTCCTAATATTTTTCCTTGTTTATTAGTCATTATTAGTCATTTATCTAGTCTCTTATTTTTTAGGAGAGAATATTCCACCTGGAGAATATTCTCTTCAGTTGACACTTTAGTTTGACTAGTTGAGTTGAGTCTAGATGCTGCATTAGTTTTATCACCATGCAACATTGGGATAATTACCATGATAATGTGCACTTGCCTTGGTATTATCACCAGACTGGCGTGTTACCCTTGATTCCTTGATCTACTCCTCACTACACTCTGTTCAGCCAGTTAACTGAAGACTAGTTGCGTAGTTAACTTAGCTAGGTGGAAGTTCACTCCCGTAACTGCCTAAGAGACTAGACTAGGTGGCAGTTCACTCCTGTAACTGTTGGTGTGTGTCCAGGTCACTCTCGACCACCACTATGGTGCATTGGTTCTCCTTCAGTTCACATTCATTGAGTCATACAGAGTATATCTTGTGTAAATTATTCATTATTCTTTACGGTTAATGAGAATTATTTTATTCTTTCTCTCCTTCTTCTTCATTCTCAAATTATCTCTACAAATGTGTGTAGTATTTTCTAGCTAGATATATTATGTGCAGTTTCAACACATTTACATGGTATCAGAGCCGACGGACTTCTAAGCAAAAGCTACACCAAAATTGTTTGCAGGTACAAAAGATTGAAGACAGCGAAAAGATGGATTTCCAAAAAAGAATTCATTCTTACACCTTACAATCGCTTTGCATGGAAGGAGAAAATAGCCATACATTTCCAAACTAGAGGATTGTATAGGTTAACCTTGAATACAGATACAAAACTGACATCATCCATAGAAAAATCCAAGTACTTAAATCGAATGGATGAAGCACTCGAAACAATTTGCAGTCTTATTTCTCCCGATCTGCTTTTTCACATATCTTCTTGTAAGACTCCTAATGAAGCTTGGACCACCTAATTGGAAGGGCCATTTGGAAACCAAGATGAGATGAGGGGACACATGATGGAGGTGGAATTGCTAACATTGGATCCAAAAAGCTTCGATAATATCCAAGATTTATTTACAAATTTCAAGGATTTATTGTCACAACTCAAAGCTTGCGGGGTTGATAAATATGAGTAGAAACAAATGGTTCTCACCACTCTCTCCAAACTTGATCCTGAATTCTATGTATTCATATCCACATTCCATTTTGTCAGATTCTCCTCTGGAGCCACCTAGAAGATGCCTTATCTTGAGGACTTTATCGAATCCCTGACACAAGAGCCAACCAAGTGTTAGAATATAATGGATGTGCTCATTTTACCATCGAAAATATCACTATTTTCACCCAACCATAGGCCGAAGCCACCCTCCGAGCACCTTAACCTTGATAAAGAATCACTCCGAAAGCAAACCCTAGACTATATATCCAAACAAAGGGTAGTGTACCTTTCCCCAAGGATAGCACACCAAACTAGAGCTGATCAGATAGTCCAAACCATAACCAAGAGATAGTCCAAGCCAAAACGCAATCTTCTAGCTACATCAGCTGCAACGAGAACTCTCCTCCAAACTTGCGCACAAAATTGGCAACTGCAGTGCGCACAGGTGTTGCTTTGCAATTCTGAGAATGCTTTCCAGAATGAACACTGGCCTCCTGTATTCATACTAATTCTGGCTAATTGCCTAGGCCGACTTCTCATTCTGGGTGCCTATTTACTTAGTATATAATATTTCTTCTGGCCGACTTCTTTTCTTGTAGGCCAATAACCTAATACCAATTATCCTCTTGAGCCAACTTGTCTTCTAGGGTTATTAGCCAACTCATTAGGGTTTCTTCTTGCTTCCCGGAATATTCTATTCTCATCAGGTTTACACGTGGAGATAAATACCTCCCGAAACTACCATAATATTAACACTCCCTCCTATCTAGGGAGGTATTACAGGTAATGTTCTTGAGCACAAACATACCATTCACCCAATAGCATCAACATAGTTGTATAGACTAGATCATGAGCACCATCATCACCATCGGTGTCATTAATTGCATCATCTCTCAAAACCATACTCTATATGAGTAATTTAGACATGATGTTGGATAAGTCACTCACACCACAGAGTGACACAAGAGCCATTCTTCTAATCTGGACATATGTCCTAGAAAAATAAATGTCCTGAACCATTTTTCGTCTGGAAAATCTCTGTCCATTGATCATCCTAGCTGATAATCATTTTCAACACTGTTGATAGTCTTCAAGGAAATCAGAACAATATCATTCATTAAAACACAACTGTGTCTATCCATAGTAGTACACAACTACAATCCAGTGGAACACTACCACACCAAGTAGCACACAGGTACTTGATCAGTGACGTATAGTCACAAACAGTGGAACATATCCACCAAAGTTGTTAAGAACCAAACATCAATATAGCATAGAAAAACCTCAAGAAAAGTACTCAACGCCTTGAAAAAGAGATAATTTCAGATAATAAGCCTCTTCGAGGGGGCAACCTCCTTTT
>JZKD02S1050078.1:718214-734388 GCA_000966675.3 Picea glauca | reverse complement strand
ACATTACTAATATAAATTACAACTAATGGCCTAAAGCCGACATAAATAAAATAACATTACTAATCTAATATGCCCCAATTAAGTGGTAATGAGCCAATATTAGGGCTTAACAAAAGTAGTATACATCTATTGTCTAGAGACATACAATCTTCATAACAATCATCTGATATCAACCTGCACATAAACAATGTTATTATATACACTAAATCATCTAGGTCGTTCTTCCACTCACATCTGTAAGATCTTGGAAGAGCATCTACCCTCAAAAGGTAAAACATCAATGATGAGCTATCTGGACTATTCTTCTCAAGAAAGGAAGAATAATTGTCCTGATTTCTGAGCCTGGACCATTCCTCTGACACTAGAGAAAGTGTAACCTGGAGAGAATGAGTCTTCCCTAAGGAATTGTTGTCCCTGATTGCTGAACCTAGACCATTCCCCACCCTGGGCCATTCCTCCGACACTAAACAAAGTGCAACCGAGAGAGAATGAATCTGCCCTAAGGAATGACTGTCTGGACCATTTCCTAAGGAAATGACTGTCCTGCACCAACCTCCAAAACAGACCATTCCCCATGTTAACCAGAATGGGAAATCGTTTTCCGGCGAGGCAGGCCAGTCTTCTTGAGTAACCCTCAAGAAGAGAGACTGCCCTATACCATTCCCCATGTTAACCACAATGGGAAATCGATGTATATGGTACATCAGCGATCCATCGAACCATTTTCATTATGAAAATGACCATTCAATCTGGACAATTTTCCGAACTGAAAAATGCCTATCCGTCAGAAATCTAAAACCACTTTCCGAATCTAGAAAGGAACTGCTCATCTTGGACTATTTTTCGAACTAAAAAATGATTGCCCATCAATCAATAACACATCAGTGCTCCCTCCCAACCCGGGAGGCATCTTTTCCTTTTTCAATAAGGAAATCGTCTCCATGAGCTCCATCTTGAGTATGCAAACTCTTTCATCTTGGACAGAAGCTTTACCAAAATGTCTGATTATCTGCTCATCTATGGAGCTATATATTGGAGAACAAATTTCTCCTTTCTGGACTTCATCACGGAGAATGTAATGCTTGATCTCAAATGTACTTCGGTTTGGAACACTGATTTTATCTAAAGGCTTCATATAGATCTGATCAATAAAGTATATCATTGTTGGATTCCTTTTTGGTTCCTGCTAGCTCAAAACATCATGGCAAGTGTCAAACTGGAACATATCCATGTGTCACTTCTTCTGTCATCATGAGATCTTTGTCATGGATTAAAAATCCATCATCCTGGCCTTCTAAGTAATCATTCTAATCCAATATCTCTGTTATAGAAAGTCTTCACCACGCTTTTGTTGTGCATTGGAGGTTCTCCACCAAGTTTTATTCTTCCATTTGCATATAACGGTCTCTTTCTGGTATGCCTCAAATCCTTGAGGTTGCTCTTCATATGCTCTTTGTTCAATTGCTTTGGAGAATAGTCTTTGCATTCATCTGATGTAGAACTCCAACCCATGGATATTGCGGATGATATAATGACTCATGTAGAGGTATGTCTGGTTTACTGAAATGAGTAATCATCATAGTCTTCTTCCTCCATCTGGGAGAACTTCTAGTTCTAGATCTCACATTGCTTTCATTCATAAGTCTTCCATACATTGTTATTCATCACAACTTTCAGTTCCTTTTCTTGATTTCTTTTAGTGAGTTCATATCAGGCTGGTAATCTTGTGATTCTTGATACAATGACTAGTTGTTTTGGCTTTTCTTTCTTTCTTGGTATCTTCATGTTCTTCCTCATGTTTCTCTTTAGCTCTTGGGTCCATGGATTTTCTTATAGATTCCATGCCCTAGAGATTCCACTTCTTTATTTTATCATAGCATCACTTTTGTGGATGGACAACCAGGGATACTTTAAGGTTTCTCTTAGAAGAAGACTTATTCTAAGGTCGAACTGAACATGTACTTCCTTTCATGGCTGCTACCATGGATATATACTTCAACATCTTCAATGGATCATAGGATTAGCTCCCTCCTAATCCTTGCTTCATGTATGAGTGCATGTTTTTGTTTTTGAAATATATAATCAGCTCCCTCCATAATCCATGCTTCCATCTGTATCCTTATTTCCTTCTGCAAGGTGTCATTAGTCTTTCTCCAATTTCTTCTTGATTGTTGACTTCTTCCTGTCTTTTACTTCTTCTCTTTTACTTCAAGATTGATTATGATTTTGGCTTGTCTTGCAGTTGTTACTTATGTAATAACTTCCACATGAATTGTTTGATGTACTTCATCCTTTCATTTGTATTGTCTGACTTGTAGTCATAATGATAGCAATCCTTTTTGTTTCTTCCATAGGTATAGTTTCTCCTTGAACAAATTATCTTCTAAGAAGTAGATATGCAAGATATGTACATACAACATGGTATGTACAAGAACTATGAACAGTCTTGTTACTTTGTCTTAGAAGAAGAAGTCAGTTTTATCCTGCTTGGTCTTCTTTGTAGGTTCCTTTTCTTCGGCAAATGATGCTTTATGTTTCCCCTTCCTTTTATTTAGCTCGGGACAATGATTCTTGTAGTGACCATACTTTCGACAGTTGAAGCATTGTATTTCTGACATGTGTTTCTCTTGATTTGGCTTCTTCCTTGAACCAAACTTCATTTTGTTCCTGAAATTCTTGAATCTTGTTGTAAAGGCTTGATCATCGTACTTATTTTTGGGTTTCTCTTTTGCACAGATCCTTGATTCTTCTTGAGAAAAACAATTCCAAAGTTCTTCAAATGTAGGATACTCCTTTCTTGTGTTCATGCTTGCAGAAAATGCATCCCATGTCTTGGGAAGACCGTTGAGTACTATATTTACCAGTTCCTTCTCTGAGATGATCTCTTCAATGAATTGTATTTGATCTCTTAACTGAGAGATCCTCACAAAGTATGATGTTATGTTTTCATCATCATTCATCTTCGTGTCACAGAGCTCATTCTTCAAACTCATTACTTGTCCAATGTTTCTGACTAAGAAGAGGATTGTTAGGGCATCGTACATCTTCTTTGATGAGTTAATATGGGAGATGTAGGGTATCAAGTGGTCTTTTATATATTCCACTATGATACACATGCCATTTATGTCACTGTCTTTGAACTTCTCCATAACTGCAACATTCTGTGGTTCCTTCTCTTTTCCTTCTTCAAACTCTCGTTCCACGATCTTTCCTTTCACGATATACAACACTTTATTCTTGGCAAGGATGAGGTTAATCCTTGTCTTCCATGCTCTGAAGTTATAAGATCCATCTAACTTGTTTTCTAACTTCATAGAGTAATTCATGGCTACTTTGACTTGGTCAACCCTAGATTTGACCAGAAACTCAAACTTGACGTCTTAGCTTGCTAAGAGTACCAGGAGGTGCGCTAGGCTGGGGATTACTAGTCTATCCATAAATTAGGTCAATACCTTCACTTAAGGTGCCTCAACGAGAGGATTAGGGTTTTTGCAACTGCACCTGCTAGCAACCCTAGTGGCAATGCTTTGGTAACTGCCCCTACTAGAAACCCTAGCGGCAGTTCTTCAATGATCTTAGTATCCTTATGGCTATGCTCCCTTCCAGTGGTTAGAATGAATGAAGGAGGTGTGGTACAATAACCTGTTAGAATATAATGAATGTGCTCATTTTACCATCGACAATATTACTATTGTCACCCAACCATAGGCTGAAGCCACCCTCTGAGCACCTTAACCTTGACAAAGAATCACTCCGGAAGAAAACCCTAGGCTAGATAACCAAACAAAGGGTGACACACCTTTCCCCAAGGATAGTGCACCAAACAAGAGCTGATCAGATAGTCCAAACCATAACCAAGAGATAGTCCCAGCCAAAATGCAATCTGCTAGCTGCAGCAACTGCAACAGAAGCTCTCCTCCAAACTTGCACACAAATTGGGCAACTGCAGTGCGCACAGGTGCTGCTCTCCAATTTTGAGAATGCCTGCCAGAATGAAGATTGGCCTCCTGTATTTATACTAATTCTGGCTAACTGTCTGGGATGACTTCTCATTATGGGTGTCTATTTACTTAGTATATAATATTTCTTCTGGTCGACTTCTTCTCTTGTAGGCTAATAACCTAATACCAAGTATCTTATTGAGCCGAATTGTCTTCTAGGGTTATTAGCCAACTCATTAGGGTTTCTTCTTGCTTCCCGAAATATTCTATTCTCGTCAAGTTTACACGTGGAGGTAAATATCTCCCGCAGCTACCATAATATTAACACCAAGCTCATCATCATGGGCAAAATCAAAGGCCCAAAGGCACATGCACTCACTATGCAATATGGAAGCCATAAATATCATAAATCTAAAGATAAAGACAAAAGGAAATCTCATGCACATCCAAAGAAGGAAGGGTACACAAAAACCTTCACCGATGCCTCCGGATCCAAAGGGGAAAAGGGAAGAAAAGTGGAGAAATGCACGTATTGTCACAAAGGATTCCATCCAGAATACACATGCATGCAAAAAAAATATATCTAATGACTCAAATACTTTATAAAAACAACCTTGGAGATATCATCCCTAAGGGTGCCAAGAAGAAGAAGCTAGAAAATCAAAATCCCAAGAAAGAAAATTCTAGCCATGCCTTGATTACCATCAACTTCTATACCGATGCTTGGATCGTAGATTCAGGAGCATCACATCACATGGCTGCCTCAAAACCAATATATTCTTCATTGGATGCATGCAAAGGTCCTCCTATTCTGATGGGGGACAACTCTTCTGTCAAAGTCACCGGAAAAGTAAGGATTGAACTCACCAACGAAAGATTTGAGAATGTGTTGCACATTCCCAAACTTTTCGTCAACCTTCTCTCTATGTATCAGATGACGAATTTCAGCACTAGAAATAAATTCATATTCACACCAAATGCCATGGAAATCTACGACATGCAAACCAACTCCAGGGTTTCTACCGGTGAGGTAAATCATCAGTCTAGATTGTATACATTTTATGAATTCATTGAACTTGATTATGCTTTACAACTTACTCATGTGGATGAAAGTAGTGGGATATGGCACGAAAGGTTTGGAAATTTGAATTTCAGATACATGCCAAATCTTAGCAAGAAAATATTGGTTGATGGTCTACTAAACATCCATTTCTCCAAGGGAGTATGTGAGGGATGTGTTCTCGGAAAACTCCCTCAAGAGAAATTCGACAAAGGAAAGTCTCAGAGAGCTTCCGCACCTTTAGATGTGATTCGCAGTGACCTTATGGTTCCTTTTCCACATCCATATATCAAAAAAGTGAGGTTTGTTCTCATTTTTGTTCTCAGGCAAAAATCTGAGGTCTTTCAACACCTCAAATATTTCAAATCCCTGGTTGAGACACAGTCCTGAAAGAAGATCAAAGTCCTTCGAACTGATAACGGGGGAGATTATGTAAATCATGAGATCCATAATTTTTTCCTTGAGGCGGGGATTCAGTTGCAGCACACAGTTCCTTATACTCTACAACAAAACGGAGTTGTTGAGCGGAAAAACAGATCTCTAAAGGAGATGGCATATTGCATGCTACATGAAAAGTCACTACCACAGAGACTATGGGCTGAAGAACTTAATTGTGAAAAATACTTCCAAAATAAATATCCCCATAGATATGTCAAGGATCAGACCACCTACGAGGCTTGGAGTGGCCTCAAACCGGAAGTGACCCACTTTTTCATTTTCGGTTCACGTGCATGGGTCTGGATTCCCTATGAAAAGAAGAAGGCACTTGATCCACAAAGCGCTGAGTGTATTTTTGTTGGATACCCCGATGGTGTGAAGGGATATAGGCTTATTGATCTTTCCTCGGACTGCCTCATCATTGAGCGTAGTGTCCAATTTGAGGAAAGTGTTTTTCATGTACCTCAACATCTGCATGCAGACACCTTCATTCTTCTACCTATCTGATATGATGAGCATGCACATGGTGACTCTTCTTCAGACGCGAGTTATGATTAAGAGGACTCAGATGATTCAAATTCAGAGTCAATATAGTCAGATGTAGAGCCAGAGTAGAGGCCTAAGTGGGCATAGACTACTCTTCAGGATGAAGGGGATCTCGTTGGTGATCCAGCCGATACTAGGAGGACCCGATCTAATTTCAAGGAGCCTCCTATTGCACTCACTGCCACTAAACCATTTCCTTCCAGGCATATTTTCTTGGTTCAGTCTTCATATCCATAGTCTTATGGCGAGGTTGTTGAAAATCCCTTTTGGGAATCCACCATGCAGGAGGAGTACAACTCCCTCCTCAAGAACCAGACTTGGCATCTGGTTCACCTTCCTTCTGGTAGGAAACTTGTCAGATACAGATGGGTCTATAGGACCAAGAGTGCAGTGGATGGACAGATTAGAATATACAAAGCTAGTCTTGTTTTCAATGGCTTTCAACGGGTGCATGGTATTGACTATGATGAGACCTTCGCTCCAGTAGCGAATATGGATTCCATATGATTGGCACTTTCCATTGCGGTAGCCAAGGGATGGGAATTCCATCAGATGGATGTGAAGAATGCATTTCTTCACAGTGATCTCTCTGAGGAGATCTATATGGAGCATCCCCGGGGATTTATGAAAGACTCATATTTGGTCTGTCGACTGAAGAAGTCCCTTTATGGTCTCAAGAAGGTTACAAGGGCATGGTATTCCAAGATATACTCCTACATGTTGTCACAGAACTTTGTACGTTGTAAATCAAACCCGAATGTATACATGCTCAGGACGGTTGATTCACTTCTACTCTTAGTTTTGTATGTTGATGATTTGTTGATCATCGGTTGCTCAACTTCAACGATTGTTGCAGTCAAGAGGATTCTACATGGCATGTTTTTGATGATGGACATGGGTCAGCTACGCTTCTTCCTTGGACTCGAGATCAGTCAGGATGCATCAGGCATCAAACTGTCTTAGGCCAAGTATGCACGAGATCTCCTTGAGAGATTTCACATGACAGACTACAAGTCTGCTATGAATCCTTTCCTATCAGGAGTCAAAATTGAGGATGGTGGGGAGACTCCACTGGTTGACATCACATTGTACAGACAGCTAGTGGGGAGCTTGTTGTATGGTGTAGACCCCCCTTCTCCCCTCAGGGATGCTTGACCTACCAGTCTAGGATCATTCAAATCAAGGAGTCGGATTGACTCTTCGAGCCTTTATTAGACCCCAATCAATCTACACAGGTTCCATTTCCTTCTTCGTGTAGGTTATGTCAAACCCACGGGCTCTTTCCTGGCCTATTCGAAGAAATTAATTAACTTACACTAGCTCTCCTCGCGATGTCCTTTCTTTCACATATGAACTCGGGCAATCTTCTCTTGGAAACACGTGATTGTGGAGCTGCCGAAAGTGGTTTGAGACCACACTGATTTTCTCCCCACAATTCACTAGCCGTTGCCACGTGTTTCAATTGCATCCCGCTCTCATAATTTTAAAGTCCGAGCACTTCATGGCCCCACAATTAAGCATGACCATTGGTCCTCGAATAGCGGCGATGCCTTTTGATCAACGACTACAATCTGTCCTCTTACTTCCTTGGTCAAATGCTAGTCAATGACCTTTGTCCTCCTTGAGAACACACTCCCCGATCTCCCAATATATCGGCAAGTGTCCTTCTCTCAAATCGAAGGTTGTGATTGATTTCACCTTTCGTACTTCAGGAGTTTCAATTCTAAACTCTTCGCCTTCTCCTGGAGTGCTTTTACCCGAAGATGATGATATGTCAACGTGTTTTCCTCACAAATCAATGACTGTGGTTCTCTTCATCCCTTCGGGCTTCGAGAGTTTCAAAATTCTGTGTTTTCTCCCTCCCTAAGTGGCTATCTTCCGAAGTGGAAGATCTGTTGACGCATGTCCTCAACAAATGAATGACTTAGATGAACTTCGGCTCTCCGGCCTTCGAGAGTTCTTGTTCAACACCATCCTTCTTCTTCCAGAGTGACTTTCTCCGAAATGGAATATCTTATGCCATGTGTCTTCCTCAAATCAAAGGCCCATGTCCTCTTCGAGACTTTGGCCTTTAGAAGTTTCGACTTCTCCATGCTTTGTTTCTCCCAGAGCGATTTATTCGGAGTCCACGATATAACAACGTGTGTCCTCCCGCAAATCGACGAATGATCCATATTTTATGAGAAGAACAAAATGATTACATATTATGAACAGGTTCTTAACACAAAATAACATAGATACAGTAAAATTGGTTATCTATTCAATAATAAAATAAGTTGAAACTGTAAAATGCAGTGGAAACAAGCTTGCTAGAATGGTGGCGGCTTATCTCTGAGAAGAGATGTGACGATTGTGCTCATTCACAAGAGGATCATTACAATGAGGCACTTAAGGAATTTTTACAATAAACAGGAATTCCAAAAACCCTAGACATCCAAAAACCTAACCCTAGGAGATGAAGCGCCAAAAGTCATGTGGGCCCCGTCTGGGTAAGTTAGTACATCAACTTCTCGGGGTCGTAACTTTTGCATACGATCTTCGTTTTAGGTGTATGATAGCCCGTTGGAAAGGTATCATCAAGGAGGCTATCTTTGGGGTATAAATCATGCCTTCATCTATTATTAAGAAGCTCGATCCCAAAAAACCTTCATTTAGGCCCTCAAAATGGCCCCAGAAGTTAAAACTGCTAGAAATAGTAAATTGCCAAAATTGTTAGAAAAATGTTTTTAGCTGGTTGGAAATGGTGGGTGGCCATTGATATCGAACTGGATCAATCCTCCATACTTAGGAAGCAATGGTCTCCATTGTGTTGAGTTCCCCCATCATATGATGAAATTTCTGCTGAATTTGGCCCTGGGTGAGCCACTTGCCTTGGTGTAGGAGCTTCCCTGCTTTGACGACTCGATAAAGTTGGATCCTTTGTTGTCGAGTGCCCTTGATCTGTGTGTCCAAAATATGATCATTGGATTCATGTTGTATGAATTCAGGTTTGAGCTCTGTTGGTGTGAGTTGCTCTGCTACGTCTCAGGTGTCCAATAATGGTGGGAAATAAGGGCGAAGGAGATCCACGTTGAACACTGGGTGCAGGCCAAGGAAAGGAGGAATGTTGAGCTCAAAATCATTATCCCCCACGGCCTTGGTGATGGTGTACAACACATAACAGAGTGGGTGAAGCTTCCGATGGGGTCCTGTAAGGTGTTCTTTCTGCAAGTGCAACCAAACATTGTCGCCCACCTGAAACTTATGTGGCACCCAATGTTGATCATGGCGCTACTTGTACTTGTCATTGGACTTTTGTAGGATATCCTGAACCTATTGGAGGATATGTTGGATCCTCTCAATGAACTGGGTGGATTTTTCAGCTTCAGCTAGAGCAGGAGATGAGTCGATTGAGGTGACCACAAGGGGAAGTGTAACATCTATGGGACCCAATGGTTGGAATCACAACCCCACCTGAAAGGGGTTGTGGTCGGTTGAGCTATGTAGGGATTGGTTGTATCTATGTTGGACATAGGGAAGACTCTCATCCCATATGTGAGGGTGGTTTGAATTATACATGCGAAGGATATGCACAATCATTTGATTTACGACCTCAATTTGGCCATCTGTCTGAGGGTGGAAGGTCATGGATTTTGTGAGCTTGGTGTCCAGAAGTGACTAGAGGCTCGACCAGAATGTGCTAAGAAATTGAATGTCCCTATCTGAGACAATGGTTTGTGGGATTCCAAAATGTACCCAGACTCGTTCAAAGAAGACCTTGGCAGTGGCCTCTGCTCTAATTTTCTTCTTGCAGGCAACTAGAATCGCCATCTTAGAAAAGAGATCAACAACCACAAAAACACATTCATTTCCCCACTTGGTGGATGGGAGGCTTGACATGTAGTCCATTGAGATGGATTCCCATGGCCTATTAGGATTAGGAAGAGGGGTGTACAAGCCCTGTTTGTTAGTGGTCGGTTTGACAATAGCGCAAGTAGTGCAAAACCTAATATACTTGTTGACCTCCTGTCAAAGTTTCAGCTAGTATAAATGTTTCTATAGCATCGCCACTGTATTTTCGATGTCAAAGTGCCCTGCCACCCTACTATAGTGGGATTCCTAGATCAACTTCACTCGCTTTCTTGATGGAACCTATATGTGGCCCAGACGACACAACAACCCATCCTGAAGATGGAAAGTATTGACAACTACATTTGCACCCAACATTTGGTAGGTGGTGGCAAAGTATGGGTCTATCTCATAGAGTTGGGGCCATCCATAGGTATCATGGCCACAAGAGTCTAGCACTCTGGTGAGTGTCGCGAATGGCGGTCTGCTAAGGCAATCAACAATTAAATTGGTTCTTCATGTTTTATACTTGATGTTCAGGTGGAATTTCTGCAAGTATGTGGACCGCTTTTGACGGTGATCATTCTGCAATTTTCCTTGTGTCTACATGAACTGCAGTGGCTTATGATCAGTGTGGATGTCTGTCTCCTTCCCAATAATCTAATGTCTCCTCTGGCGGTAGCCTTGGGCAATGGAGTGCATTTCTTTGTCATAAGTAGGGTACTTACGGACAACATCTGATAGTGTCTCACTATGATAGGCCACGGGGTGGTCGTCCTAAGTGAAAATGGTGCCCACCACATAGTCTGAACCATATGTTTCGATCTCAAAGGGTTGTTGCAGGCCTGGTAGTGAAATTACTGGGGCTGAGCACAAGCACTACTTCAAATCGTCGAATGCTTGTTTTTGGGACTGGCTCCATGCAAATTTCGCCTTACCACCACCCCTGGTTATTTAGCTGAGGGCCCATGCAATATGGGAGAATCCCAAAACGAACCTGTGGTAGAAATTGGCAAGGCCTAAGAAGCTCCGAAGCTCCGTGAGTGTGGTTGGGGCTAGCCAGTCACGGATGAATTTGATCTTGGTTGGATCCACATGTACACCATGATAATCAGTTATGTAGCCTAGGTAATGGAACCTGTCCATGCCGAAGGAGAATTTTTCCAAGTTGGCATATAGCTTGTGCTACCACAGGGTGTGCAGAACCTGTTAAATATGCTACAAGTGTTTGGCCCAAGTCTTGTTGAAAATGAGAATGCCATCCAGATACACCACTAAAACATTATTGGTGAATGGTTGCAGAATATCCTCCATCATCCTCATGAAAGTGGCTAGAGAATTTTTCAAACCAAAGGGCATGACCAACCATTCGAAAAGGAATTCCTTTGACTTGAAGGCAGTTTTCCATACATCTGCCTGTTCTATCGATAATTGGTGGTAGCCAGACTTCAAATCAATCTTACTAAAGTATTTGGCCCCCGTGAGTTGATCAAGGAGGTCATCGATTCGGGGAATCAAGAACTGGTTTCTGACTGTGATTTTATTCAGAGCCTGATACTCAATGCAGAGTCACCAGGTTCCATCTTTCTTCTGTACCATCACGATTGGGCTCCTGCAAGGTGATGAGATGGGATGGATGTGCCCCTTGTGGAGCATTTATTTGATCTGTCTCTTAATCTACTCATTCTCTAGCAGACAGCGTCGATAGAATATTCCATGGGGTAGCGGGGCATCGGGGGTCATATCGATGGGGTGCTTGACCTGGCAGTGCAGAGGTACCCCGGTAGGTGAGGAGAAGATATCTGAGTATTCTTCCACGACCTTATCTACTTGCTTATGTTGTGTGGAGAGGTCGGACGTAGAGACCCTGGATGTGGTTGTGATATTTCGCTTATTCTGAGAGCAAATCACGAAGAAGACAAACTTCCCCGTCTAAGAGATGATCTTCCTGCATTTCTTAGCAAAGATCAAGGAAATAGCACTAGGTGGGACTGCCTCGGGTATCCTGTACAATTTATTGTTCAAAGTAATAATAACACTACGAGGCCTAGACTCATATACAACATGATGCTTCCATAAATAAGGTTGGCCCAAAAGAACATCACAAACTTCGAGAGGAGAAACATCACACAATACCTCGTCTTTGAAGGGCTTGATGTCGTACGATAGTCGACACTATTGGCTGACATAGAGATCGCTTCCTTGGAAGATCCATCCAATGGTGTAGGGTTGTGGGTACGGTGTTGTCGGTAGGGCCAGACACTTGACGACCTTTTTTGAGATGAGGTTCTTCTGGCTACCTCTATCCACGATGAAGTGCAGCAGGGTGCCTTTTACCCACATCTATGAATGGAACAGGTGTTCTCTTTCTTCTATCTCGCCTGGTTCACCAGGATGGAGCTTGGTGGTAGCAATGGTGGCACTGAGTTCCGCGTCAATGATCTGTCTTCCCATTTTTGGTTCTGGCTCAGAGTCTAAACCTGCATTTGATTCAGAGGCTTTCACTTCGGCCACCAGCGACTGCTTTGAGCAGCGTTCAGCAGTGTTATGCCAAGGGCTCTTATGGAAGTCGCACCACTTCCCGGTATCTTTATTTGTCTTTCCGGTGTCCTTCTTTTCTTGCAGCTTGGACTGGTTGTCCTGATACTTTCCATATTTTCTCTGTCATTTTTTCTATGGGTTGGAGCCACGTTATCCTATATTTTTTTGTGAGGAGTTCCCAGGCCCAAATTGCCACATCTTTTGTTTGAGCTTCTGCTCGATTTTGACAGCATATTGGTAGGCCGCGCCCAAGGATGAGATGTCCAAAAATTCCATTTAGGTCTCGATGTATCTATGTAGAGAGTTGTGATACTTGAGCACCAAATGTCGCTATGAATCTTTGATACCCATGTTGGTGCGCAAAGTATGAAATATATTTGTGAAATCTGGCACTGCTTGGTCTCTTTCTTGCCGCAGTGTGGTCCTTTTGGTATACAAGTCGTCATAACTTCCAACAAGGTAGTATTGTTCCTTAATAACATCTCTAAAGGATTCCCAGGTGGTCATGACTGTAAATAATGAGGTTTCCTCTGTTTCCTTTTGCTCATAGAAAGTTTCCCGCCAATCTTTGACATGGGCAATGGCTTTGAGGAGCGCAAAATTAATATTTTCTCTATTCGAAAAGTTATGGATAGAAAAATACCCTTCTAGTAGATTCAACCACTTGTCTACAACATATGTGTCTATATAACCTTCAAATATAGGAATATTGAAGTTTATTTGTACCTTGAAGGGGGTAGCACCTCCGCTCGAAGAAGATGTGTCACCTATTGGTAGCCTCCAAAGGATTTGTGAGAAACTATCCATCATCTCGTTCCTTTGTTGCATGAGGGATTCCTCAATCAATAGTTTGAAAGGATATCATGTCCCATCATATTTATTTTATCCTACCATGAGAGGTCTCTTGGGTGTGCGAGAGATTTTGTCCTCAAGAGAAACAAGCTCAAGACCCAACTCTTTGTACTCCGACCTCGTTGGGGACATGCATTAAGACGACAAGGAGTAGACCGCTCTGATACCACTGATCTGAATTCTATGAGCATAATGAAATGATTATAGATTATTAACAGGTGCTTAACACAAAATAACAAAGATACAGTAAAATTGGTTTTCTATTCAATAAGGAAATAAGCTAAAACTGTAAAATGCAGTGGAAACAAGCTTGTTGGAATGGTGGCGGCTTATCTCTGAGAAGAGATGTGACGGTTGCACTCATTCACAAGAAGATAATTAAAATGAGGCTCTGAATGCCTTTTTAAAATAAACAAGAATGTCAAAAACCCTAGACATCTAAAAACCTAACCCTAGGAGATGAAGCGCCAAAAGTCATGTGGGCCCCGTCTGGGTAAGTTAGTACATCAACTTCCTTAGGTTGTAACTTTTGCATACGATATATGTTTTAGGCATATGATATCCCATTGGAAAGGTATCATTGAGGAGATTGATTTTGGGGGCTCAATCATTCCCTTGGCTATCATTGAGAAGCTCGATCCTAAAAAACCTTCATTTAGGCCCTCAAAATGGCCCCGGAAGTTAAAACTGCTAAAAATAGTAAATTGCCAAAATTGTCAGAAAATTTTTTGAGCCAGTTGGAAAAGGTGGGTGGCCACCGATATCCACCTGGATAAATGGATCCTAGCTACTTAGGCTATTTGGGCTTCGTGAGTTTCAAACTCATACGCACTCATTCATCCCAGAGTGCTTTCACTCGGAGTCAATGATCAGTTGGCACGTACCTCCTTCACGATTAATGGCTATGCGTGACTTCGACACTTCGAGCTTCGAGACTTCGCAAGTCCATTATTTTTTGCACTTACAAATGATTTAAGGCCCATGCACTTACCTCTGGATCAGACGAATGTTGATCCTCGATGCCCAAATCCAACAGCTGGGATCTATTCTTCCCCTCTGCATTCTTCTTCTGTCTAGACGTGGATCTAGCGGTCCAGATCTCTTCCTGCAACTTGATTCAACGGTTTTTGTTACTCCTCCTGAACTTGCACTTTCTCCGGAAATTGGGAACATTTCTAAGTGTTCAAGGATTTTGGCCCTTGAACCTTCTCCTATGATCCAACTATCTTTGGGCGCCTTCGCTTCTTAGGACAATATCCCTCTTAATATTTGGGACTTGGAATAAGTCCTTCTCTAATCACTCTTTTCTCTATATCTTCTAAGATTTCGAATTGAATCAGAGCTCCAAAGGATCTCGTCCCTTCCACTTCCTTAGAATATTTCCCCGGTGCCCTCCTAGCAACCTGATGCTCATCCTCCTTGATATTGTAAAGTAAAAATACTTTACTTATGGCGCACTCCTTGCGCTTGATGAAGTCTTCCAATGACTTATTTCAACACTTTGTCTAAGTCTTGGCCTGGTGCAATCCTTGCACAGGTCTTCCTCAGGAATCTTGATTTCTTTCAGGTTCAATAACGCACTCCTTGCGTCCGCTCAATGCACACTTGCGGAACTCTACATAGTATTCAGTAACTCTGAGGTTTCTCTTGAGTTTTTTTATTACTCTGGTGTGTCCTCTTGACACCTTCTTCTCTGAATCAATAGAGTTTGTATGCACTCTTTGCATTGGCTACAAAACCTCCAATATTTTTTTGTGCACTCGTTGCATAGCCTAAGAATACATAACAACTCTATAACTCATAGATAGATAGCAAAGTCTATCTATCCCCTGCGGATCAATTCTAACATGCATCTACAACATCTGTAAACACACACACATAACATTAATTCAATACACATAAACACACAGAAAGTTCATATGCGGGAAACATTTCTTTCTTTCTATTAATATGAATGTTTGATTACAATATGTGTAGGCTGGACTATAACAGAGTCTCACCTCTCTCAAAACAAACTACTCTACCTCCTATTCAATAACAATACTCCTCCAGCTGCCTCATTTGGGCATGCCATGCATCTACCTATACAGGAAGGTCCTAGGGTTCCCTCTGACTACCTCTTCTATCGAAGTAACAACTAACAACTACTCAAGATATGTTACATTCAAGACTGAGAGTGAAACTCCCAGACCTCTCGTGATCATTCAGTTTCTGAGTGTTTCGCTCTTCTTCAATCATCCGTTCAAAACGGATCTACAGAAAAATGCCAGCTTTTATATTCCAATTAATTTTAAAAAGGCGCACTATGGCACTGAGTTGTCCCTCCACGTGGGCTTTGTTGACGATGCTCCTGCATCATTGTATCTCACACACTCCATACTGAACCTCTCCTATGCAGTTGGTGCAGTTTCAAGGTTCATGCAGGAGTCACATGAGCTACATTGGAAGGATGCAAAGCGTATCCTTCGATACGTATAGGGAACGATCACCTTTGGGATTCATTATGCAGAAGACTCTACATTAGATCTCATCGGGTTTACTGATTCTGACTAGGATGGCGATAGCATTGATCGCAATTCCACATCTGGTTACTCACTCAGTCTTGGTTCCGGGCCTATCTATTGGTCGAGAAAAAGGCAAGTTTCCATTTCTCTATATTCATCCGAGGCAGAGTACATAGGGGTATTTAACATAACCATTTAGGCTATGTGGCTACAATATTTTCTCACTGAGTTGGGCATTCAGTTTCATCGACTGATCGTCATCTAGTGTGACAACCAGAGCACTCTCAAGTTTTGCAGAGATCTAGTTCATAGGCAGCGAACAAAGCACATATAAATCCACATGCACTACATCCAGGACTTAGTACATGAGGGGATCAACAACCTCTAGTTTTTTCCTTCAGCAAAATAGACGACATACATCTTCACCAAGACCTTCACTGAGCAGAAGTTTCATTCTCTGTGAA
>JZKD02S1050078.1:698535-718124 GCA_000966675.3 Picea glauca | reverse complement strand
TTTCCCATGAGGTTTTCCCTCTTTCCTCACTTTATTTCAGTGTATTTTTTGTATTTTGGTACCTAACATGGCCTCGTTGCCGAGACCCATTCTTTATTTTCACCATAGTGATGGTTAGGGGGTGTGTTGGAGTTACTTCACACACACCTAGGATTTCTTGTTCCTAAGGTTTTTCCTTGTTTATTAGTCATTATTAGTCATTTATCCAGACTCCTGTTTTTTAGGAGAGAATATTCCACCTGGAGAATATTCTTTTCAGTTGACACTTTAGTTTGACTAGTTGAGTTGAGTCTAGATGTTGCATTGGTTTTATCACCATGCAACATTGGGATCATCACCATGCTAATGTGCACTCACCTTGGTATTATCATCAAACTGGTGCATTACCCCTGATTCCTTGATCTACTCCTCACTACACTCTGTTTAGTTAGTTAATTGAAGACTACTTGACTAGTTAACTCAGCTAGGTGGTTTTTCACTCTCGTAACTTCTTGAGAGACTAGACTAGGTGGCAGTTCACTACTGTAACTATTGGTGTGTGTCCAGATCACTCTAGACCACCACTATGGCGCATTGATTCTCCTCCAGTGCACATTCATTGAGGCATACAGATTATATCTTATGTAAATTATTCATTATTAATTTACAGTTTCTATATCGTGGGAAGACTTACACCGTGGTTTGTGTTTTCTTCCCTTTTGGGAGACTTTCCAGGTTGATTATCAAAGATACTCTTGGTCAAAGCCTAGCAATGGGATCTACCTGAACCACTACCATGAAAGAGACACAAATATGTGTGGTGCCTTGTACCATATTGTACATTCCAAGTTTGTTGTTTTCAAGTTTTGTATTCAGTAGCACCTCTTATTTTCCGAAGTTTCTATCTATATTAGATTTATTAACTTCTGGATGAGTGTTATTGGCCTTATATGCAGGATCTTGGAGACATTTTTTCTTTTACACTTTTTCATCGTATCGATCCATTCTAATAGATATTGACCTCGAAACTGGCATATAGGTTATATCTTTCCCTACTTGAATTTTTTCATTATCTGTTTCCTTGTTTATTTGGCCTTAGGATCGACCACATTGAATTGTGACACTAACCTTCCTTGTTGATCAGTGTATCTTACATTATGTGGTAGATCCTTCCTTCCATGGGAATATTAGTTAGAGCCTTTGTTTCCATTTGGTTCCCATGCCAAAGTACTTTATAGACACGGGATTCTTGTTTAGTTCTACCATGATGTTGTGTTCAAGCCCCATTCTTCTTCATCTTTTATGGCTCATACCTGAGGGACTCCCTAAGAGCATGTTTTTTTGTCTTTCAAGCTCTCTTAAAATTTGAAAGAAACGTCTAATGAGAGATTATTTATTCTTTTCGATCTCATTTGGATTACTTAAGAATAGAATCCCCTTGGATTCTTATTTAAACCATTTTCAGAATCTCTAAAATTGAAAAGATTTCCGAGCAATCTTGTTTCCCTTCAAGCTCGTCAAACTAAAATTTGAAGGCACATATATCCAGTGGTAGTTTATCCCTTTTCGGTCAGGACAGTTAATTTACGAATAAACGTATTCCCTAGGAGATTTGGTTTGCTAGGATAGTATTCTCAAGCGTAATTTTAACCCTTTTTAAGGCCCGAGGGACTAAATTTTCGAGAAAGGGCCATTCTCCCTAGTTGTGGTTTATCTCTTTTTCGGTCCCTGGACATTATCTATGAAAAAGGAAACCCCTCGGAGTCCATAGTTAATCTCTTTTCAAACTCCCTAAATATGAAAAGATCACTAAGTGACCTTGTTCCTTTCACACTCATTAATTGGTCCAGAAGGAATATATATTTGGCATAAGTTTAACCCTTTTTTCGGCCAACATGTTATCCAGGAAAAAGGTATGACTTGGGAGACATGTCTCGCCGAGAGAGTTCTCCTAAGTTATATTTTATAACTTTTGGGGCTAAGGGGACTAAACTTAGAAAAAGGTTGTGAGTCCATAGTTAAGCTCTTTTCAGACTCCTTAAAATTGAAAAGATATCAGAGTGATCTTGTCTCGGTCACACTCGTTAAAATGGTTTTGAAGAGATGTCCTTTTGGTATAAGTTTAACACTTTTTCGAACAGACTAGACTAATTAGGAAAAAAGAACTCTCTAGAGTCTTCTTTTAGTGTTTTTCAGATTCTCTAAATGTGAAAAAACATTGATATTACCTTCTCTGGGCTCATAAAACTTTAAATGGAAGGAGTCTTGTTGTGTCATCCTTAATCACATCACATGTATCATCCTTGCGTCTTTGGCCTAATGTCGGCTTCATGTTGCTTTTAATTGAACCTTCAAAACATTCCTTAAATGCAAGCCTTGCAACACTTTTTTCCCTTGCAATCTAACACCTTGACCCATGGAGGAATTTTCTCGACTATCCTTATCCTGCACATGTTTCCTTGCACTAAGCATCATTATGTTCGATGCGCTTGGAACTAATTTTCTTGCGCATGACACTCGTTCCTCCTTTGTAACATATTATTCTTTTATTCTTTTTCAAGCTCGTTAAATTGAAAAAGAAAAAAAAATAAAATATTCCAAAAAGAGGGGACATGATATACATTCTCTTTTATCGGCAACAAGATAGTCTTCCTTGGACAAAGCACATCCTTCTATTTGTTCTCCAAGCATTGGGATCTAATATGACCTTAGGAAGTTTTTCTTGTTACATAGAGTTGTATACTCCTCCATTTGGTTACTCTTCCAAACATATGGAGAGTTTGTTGTGCCTCCTGTATCATAGACTTATGTTAATAATATGCATCCTCAGTCTCATCATTTTTCCATGATTTTTTCCAAGGGAAGTTTTATCCAACCTGAGTCATCCATTTTGCAGTTGATCTCTTGAATTTCATGAGTCAACCATCCCGAGAGTCCAGTCAAGTTCGGATTCAAAATCAATGAAGTTTTGTGCCTGATGATCGAGGTCCTCCAGTCTTTCCCCGATGACATGTCGAAGACCTCAGAGTAGTGAATATTACACTCCTAATGTACTCCTACCTGATTTTTGAAGATCTTGAATTTTTTGCTCGAGCTATGAAGTTCTCATCTCCAACCACAGGCATCGATGCTTCCTAAATATGCATATCATATTATACTTGTATACCTTCAGCTGATTTTGAGATGTAGATTCATTGTGTATGATTCCCGGCTACACTTTTATTGGAATACACATTAGTCATGTAGCCATGATTACTATATATATGACATGGATCTGCAGTGTACTTTATTGGAAACCATGCTTAGTTCATCTCGAGCATGGGTATTCCCACCTCAGAGAGATTATCATTACTTTGCAGATGACATGCTCATAAACACTCGTCTCGGGCTCACTCAACTCCGTGCCTTCCCACTTTGTAAATATATTGTAATGTATTTCGGCCATCAGTTGCTCTTCTGACCTCATAGATTAGGGGGCATCTATTATAGTCTAAAAATGCCATTTATGTGCATCCAAGACATTGGCCCATCCATTTGCATACTTTGCCAAAAATATTGTTGAGGCTTCCTTCTAAAAAATATTTTTTTGGATAGTGTATCTGCCCTACTGCACTAATAGCCTACGTACACCCATGTTTTTCATGCTAGTTAGCCTGCGTACACACACGTGTTGCATGCTAGTTAGCCCGCGTTTACCTCCAAAATTTGCAAAAAATATAAAATTTTGCGGAATTCGACGGAGTGTATGGGCTACGGAGGGTTTCCTGACCATTTTACCCCTTGTAGCCCATCCCCAAACCAAATAACCATCTTTTTCTCATTTAAAAAGAGGTCTTGGGGAGTCATTTGGGGACATGAAAAAGAGAATAAGAAAACTCTACCAAAATCCTTTCCCTCTCATTGCCCAAGATTTGCATCTTGCTCTGAGTTTTAGCCTCAGATTTCCCCTCCAGCCATTCTCCCTTTGCAAAACTTCCTCCTTCCCTTGATGGTATGTTGGTTATGAGAATCTAATGTGGGATTGATGCACTTGGAGCCATGAAAGAGGAGCCTAGACTTGGTTCGTAGAGCGGTCGCCATAAAAGGTTGTAACCTTTTTTTATCTTGAATTCGAATAAAAGAGACTATCTTTGTCCCAAAACCCTATGTTTACATGTTCTTGTGAATTTGAGCATTTATATCTATATTTAGGCTTTTAAATTGATTGTTAGAAATTGTATATCTTGTTTCATTATATTCCTAACCCCTTCCAGGTCAGCTTTGGTAAGAGATCTGTGATCTAGGAGGCAACAAAAAGCGAAAGAGGTCTACACCAATCGTAAGGATTGAAGGTGAAATCATTAACCCTTTCTTTCCTCTTTATCTTGTCACTTAGTTTATATGGTTTTGGGGTATACTAAAGGTAGATCAGTCTTTGAAGGGAGTTATCACTATGCCTATTCCTTAGACCCAGTTTAGGGGGATTTTCCCCATAGCACCATGTAGCATCTTCATGATTGTAACATGTCCATTGAAACTTTACCAAGTCGATTTCTTTGTTCCTGAGCACTTTGAATTTACGGTCCAGGATGAGCACTAGTTCCACATGGAAATCCCCTTCGTGTTCCACCTGGATCACATTCCAATCAATCACAGATTAGGATCAGGTACATACTTTTTTAATAAATACACATGGAACATGTTATGGATTCTCATGGATGCAGGTAATGCTAGCATGTAGTCAACTGGTCCTATCTTTTCTAAGACCTCAAAAGGCCCACAATATCTCACTGCCAACTTTGGGAAAACTCCCAATTTCAATGAGCTTCTCTTGGATTTAAATTTTAAAAGCACATGCTCTCCCACTTTTAATCCTCTATTTGTTATCTTTCTATCAGCATAGATCTTCTGTCAATCTTGTGCAACTTTTAAATTCTGCTTGATTTTTACCATATGTTCTTCCATTTCCTTTATCAACTCTGACCCAATCACAACTATGTGTGTTGGGCTATCCCAACTTATTGGTGTGCTTCATTGTTTTCCATATAATGCTTCAAATGGGATCCTCTTCAATGATTCTTGATACCCATTGTTGTATGCAAACTCAACTAAATGGATATAGTCCTCCCACTTAGAAGGCTTGTCCATTATATACATTCTCAACATATCTTCAATTATTCGATTAATTCTCTCTGTCTTCCCATATGACTTTGGGTGATATGTTGTATTTAAATTCAAATTTGTCCCAAATCCCTTAAACAACCACTTATAGAAATTGGAAGAGAACTTGGGATCTCGATCCGACACTATTTTCTTGAGCACACCATGTAGCCTAGCAATTTCTCTCATATAAATTTCTGCAATATTGGTTGCCTTATGAGTTAATTTTACCGAAATGAAATGTGAATCCTTTGTGAGTTTATCCACCACTACCATGATGGAATCATGTTGTTTGGTTGTCCTTGGCAATTTAGTAATGAAATCGATAGTAACAAATTCTCATTTCCATTCAGGAATGGGAAATGGTTGCAGTAATCATGTTGGATGTTTGTGCTCAAACTTTACCGTATGGCAGTCCATGCCTCTGGCTAAATAATTAGTGACATATTTCTTCATACCATGCCAAAAATATTGGCCTCTTACAGTTGTAACAGTTTTCTAATATATTGGATTTCTAGCGTATGGTACATTATGCATCTCCTTTATGACTAAATTTCTCAATTCTTCAGGATTGGGAACATAAAATATGTTCTGAAATAAGAGGATTCCATCCTCTTCCAACTTTTTATCCTTATATTTTTGTTGTATATCATTTTGTTGTAAGATTTCCTTAACTTGCACATAATGTTGATATGTTGTTACAACCTCTAGAATTTTATCTTTTAAATATGTCATGTACATAATAATGGTTGTAGTGTGCATTTTATGCACCCTTCTATTGAGTTCATCAACCACCTTGTTCTCTTTTCCCTTTATGTGCTTGATATCAAACTTATATTCACGAAGAAATTTCAGCCTTCTAGTTTGTCTAGCATTTAGTGTTGGTTGTTCAAACAGAGATTTCACACCACTATGGTATGTCCTTAATTCAAATTTTCTTCCCATGAGGTAATGCCTCCACATCCTTAAGGCATATACTATAGATGCTAACTCTAAGTCATGTGCGGTATAATTTATTTCATGTTCCTTCAATTTTCTATACTCGTAACAAATTGCATGTCCATTTTGCATAAGGACTCCACCAAGCCCTTCCTTGCATGAATCCGTGCACACAACAAAATCCTCATTTGGATATGCAACTTTTAAAATAGGGGAAATTGTTATCAAATTATTTAAGCACTAGAAATTTTCTTCACCCTTGGCACTCCACTCAAACCTTACTCCTTTCTTTTGAAAATATGTTATTGGGTGTGCAATTTTGGAGAATCCCACAATGAATCTCCTATAGTAACTAGCTAGAGACATAAATGATATAACCTATAAAATATTTGTTGGCATTGGCCAACTCTTGATTGCTTCAATCTTTTCTGGATCCACTTCTATGCATGTTGGACCTCAACCGAGTTTTGAGAAAACCTTGGTCAGGCTTGACCAATTTTTGGACTTCGACACATTGGTCAAGAAAGGAGTGCCCAAGCGGAGCTGAGATCACGAATATCACTTATTTTGCTGGCTATGTGGAGCCAGCAAGGGGTCTCTAGAGTTTTTTTAATGGGTTATGGGATGTCGGCCCATGGGGTTTATCCATGACTGGGCCTTATTGTAAGGGATTGTAAAAGAATAAATGAGTAAGAATGTATCATAGAAGAGAGAAGTTTGGGTAGCTAAGTGCAAATAGTTTTGAATTGCTTTGTGCAACAAGATGTGTATGTGTGAAGGATTTGTGCTCGCTAGAGAAGTTGGCTCTGTGCCTAGACCAGGTTTTGGAAAGATGATCTGGTGTTCAGTGCATAAATCTCATGTCTGATGCGAAGCTTGGATTTGTCTCTTGGTGCAAACAAGAAAATGAATGTAAGAGACTGAAGAATAATAAAGAAGACAAAGCAGTTGGTGGATGTAGCCCCACACTGGGGTGAACCACGTATATCTTGTGTCTTTGGTTGGCTTTGTGTTGTATTGTTTATGTTATGAATATGCTCGTTGCTTTGATTATTATGTATGATAGATAGATCTGTTGTTGCTTAGTGCTTACTTGTCTTAAAGATGAATGAATTCTAGATCTAACCTAATGCTATGTGTTAAGTGGTTGAAGTGCTTAACCCTTGTTGTTACTGTCCCGATATCTATTAGGGTATGTTCTACAGTGTTATTAAATATAATAAACTAATGCATATCACCTTATAAGTGTTGCTAGAATACTCTGTGAAGTGTTGTTATCACATATCTATGTCCCAGCTTGGTTATAGACACTTGCATCCTGTAACCCCCCCTGCTTCTACCTCAGGTGAGACTTCGCCTGCTTCACAGGTGTTGCCGAAAGGGTTGGTAGCTAGGTTTTTTTGGGTGCGTTGTTGAAGAGTTGAACCCTGGGTCTACCCCTGTGCCAACAAATGGTTCCGTTGTCGGGACTTGAAACTGTGATTGTTGGGAACTGAAGTAAAGAAAAGAGAATAGTTGTGCGTAGATCTGTTGTTGTAGTGTGCAGTACTCTACTTGACTTGCGAATATTTGTGCTCAGAAAGAAATATGATCTAAAGAAAAGAGGTAAGATCTGAAAAGAGGTAAGCTTTGTGCTTTGATAATAGAAATAAAAGTGAAAATTTATGTTTCGGAAGCATGAATTTAAGTTTGTTTAATAGGTTTTGTCCTAGTCTGAAGGCTAGGACGTAGTTGGAAGAAAGATTTGATTTGAGTAAAGTTAATAGAAATGAAAAAATATATGTTATTCCTATGCCTAGAAAGAGTTTTTGTACTAATAAGTGGATGCGGGAACCTAGAAAAAAATTTTAAAGATTGCAGGTCCAGCACTGTGATCCTAGTGCGTAGTACAAAAGAGGTCGGGGAACATACAAGAGGAAAAGAGGATTGACATTGTGTTATAACTGCAAAAGACCGGGACATATTGCTAAGGAATGTCCTAGTACAGGTCCTATTTGTCTTTGTTGTGAAGCTATTGGTCATGAGGTTGAGGATTGTCCAAGGATGATTGATAAAGTTGAAAGAATGAACATGAGACAAGAAAACTATGAAGGAAGTCAAGAAACTAAGAGCATGTTACAGAATCATAAAGAGAAAGAATATGAGAAATATCATACTATGTTATAACAGTTGAAAGAAACGATGGATGTTTACAAAGATGTCATTTTACCATAGATCATGAAAGTAAAACAACGCATAAGTGCAAGAATAGAATACTTCGACATAGACACTGTCTTGGATGAGGAAACACAAGTGAATATTATGACAGAAGAAACTTGGGAAATTTTGGGAAAGCCTGTCGTGGTACCTTCATTGGGAAGGATAGGCTTGTTTAAGGGTAAGATGATAACTTTATGTGGAAGAGTTACTAATGTACCCATTATTATCCATGGAACATCGACTGAAGAGGAATTTGAAGTCATTAATTTTTTTGAGAACAACACCCCTTTCCCACTTTTTTTAGGAAAGACTTGGATTGAGAGGGATCAGATCAAAAGAAAAACAGAGGAAGAGGCCACAGAAAAGAAAAAGAAAGAACTAAGGGATTTAATAGCTAGAAAAATAGATCGACTAAAAGAAGAACGAGAGGATAAGTTGAAGCAACAGAACAAAGTAACAACGCAGGAGGGACAGAAGGCAAGGGAACTATCAAGGTTGAAAGAATGAAAGAAGGTTTAAAGGACCTATCCAAACAAGAAACAAGTATATCCACCCAAGAAGTATTAAGAGAAGGGATATTAACTTCAGACCCTTTGAGAGCACATCAGCAGTGCGAAGTCACTACACTAGGAGAAGATAAGAATAAGAATGGAAAGAGGATCCAAGACAAAGTTAGAGAGATGAAAATCATAGGAAAGAAGGAAAGGAAGCTTAGTAAAAAGAAATCTAAGATGGAAAAGCTACATAAATCTACAGAGACCAGATGGAAGACTTCACAAACTGGAACCTCGTAGGAGGCAGGTTCACAGGATTTGAACTTCACTCGAACAACAGGATCAAGTAGAATGGGACTTCACCCTGGCAAAGATATGTGACCGTTGGAGGTGCTCCGACCATTAGAAAGATGCTCCAGAATGGTTAGAAAATGCATTTATGGGTGGATGGACCGCTTTTGTGACGTTGAGACCACGCCATAATGGACAGATTTGCATTGATGAAAGTATTCCTGCCCATTGGAAGAATCCATTATGAGGCCCCACTTATTTAACCCGTTGGACGCTGCGTTGGGACCACTTTTTTCCACCCATGATTAAATAATCTAACAGAGAATTGATTGTGTGTCGAGCAATGTTATCAGAAACTAGATGTCGTTGTCCGTTTGTCTACCCCGCTTATCCATTTGCTTACCCCGACCTGTCTGTTTAACAGTAAGAATGTCGGGCGAACCTAATGAATTACATAAGTCTGTCAAGGAGGTCTTCAAGAAGATAATGCTCGACAGATAGTTATCTGAAGTTGTCCAGACATCCTCGACTAGGGGACTGCAGGTTTCCCCTTCGACGGGACAACATTCTAGCTGTGTCAACCCTGCGACTGAGCAACGAAGTAAGCATCGTGGTGATCTGGATAATGCGAAGCAAATCCTGTCCATCCTACCAGAATATATCCCACCTTTGGCTGGTGCATTTAACCATGATATCATTCCACGAGACTATGAGTACACCTTGTCCACCGCGTACACTCCGAAAGGAATATGCGTAGTTGGGAGCCAGCTAGGACAAATCCCGTTGCTGAAGAACAACGACTTCAACCTAGGAGATAGAAATAACTATGCTATGCTATCACCCCACAGATACTTGATGAAGTCAACTGGGAAGAAGCCTCACCTCATCTCCCAGCCATGGATTAAGGGACCGGCGCAGTCCACCATGCTAAATGTGATGAATATTCCCCATTTTTTGTCGTCACAAGGAGGCTAACGCTTGCATTAAACTCCTCTTGTCATGATATCATGGCGGATACCCATGGCTCGATCGGAGGATTACTGTGGATCCTATGTTGATCCACCATATTAAAATATTAAGGAAGAAGGGACCTGACCCTCAACAGTTTTACCCAGGGAATGCCTCAGAGCGCTCCATGGCACAACGCATCAAGGAGGCTTATGGTGAAGTCGAAAAAGGAAAGCGAGGTTACAATTTAGCCTCTATACAGGATGGCGCAGTGTGCCTCACTTTTCAACTCATATCTGGAAAGTTCGTAAGGAATAACCACCCCAGACAGGCCATCGGGTTCGTGTTGGACCTCGCAAGAAAATGTGTGGAGGGCATGCATATGAATTGGGTGAGTTACCTCATCAATGAATTGGAGAAATATTGTCGCAGAGCTTAGGATTTGGGATACGAATTCCACTTCAGATGGATGATCATTTTTATCACATTTGTTGCTTGGAAAATGCCTAAAGGAGCCACCTTTCTGGAGATTGAACCATTAGAGTCGTTGGCCGCTAGGTTTTCTACCTTGTGGTACACCAACAACATGACAAAGCAATGGCAGTACAATGTTGTGTTTCATGCCTATTATCAGCAACTGAAGGTTTCCATTGAGTAATTTCCACGCATGACACCACGCACCTTGCACAAGTACATACCAATAGAAAAGTTCTGCGCAGATCTGCATTTTATCTATATCACTGCGTGCATAGATGAGAACAAGAAAGAGTTACAATCATACTATAAGCTAACAAATGAAGACGTGGATAAGATTACCAAGGAATGGTCGGAGGAGTTCCTTGTACCCATTGATGATGTTGAACTCTCTGACACTAAAACCATAGGAAGCCCCATGGTCACCCGATTTGAGCATGTCAGACAATCCAATGGGACAAAGAAGAAGAAGAAGTAGGAAGAAGTCCAGAGTATAGAGACCGATGAGGAGGAAAACGCCTCTGAAGAAAATGGATTTGTCTCGCCAGGAGGAGGAGGAGATGAATCATATGGACAAGGAGGATGGGATAAGCAAGGAGAAGGCAAATCTACACTGTCAAAAGTTCCCCCTACTGAAACAGTAACACCGTAGAAGAGAAAGTTTTCTCCATAGAAACTTTCAGCAAGAAAGAAGACGTGCGCTAGTAAGCCCCAGTTATAAGAAACGCTCACAGAAGATGACATCAGTTTGGTCCATGGAGCCATGGAGGATGCTTCCAAGGACATCTTGCAGATATATGGAGCGAAGAAGGAGGAGTTGTATGGAAGGATCGAGACGGAACTAAAGGAAATACAACAAGCTATTTGTTTGGTCTGCACAGTACCTACTGCGCCTTCCTCATCACAGATTGTAGAATTGGGGGATGAATCAGCCCAATTGAGAAGAGTAGCAAATGTGACAGAGGCTCAACTTCAGAAAATCCAGGAAGAAAAGGAGAAGGCTACAGAAGCCTTGAAACAAGAGAAAGATAAAGTCTTAGATAAATTACAAGTAGCGCAGTAGAGTCTAACTGCATATTAAAGTGAAAGAGAAAAGTTTCGGGCGATGCTCTGGGAGGACAAAGTGAAGTTACAGAGAGAAAAGGAAAAGTTTCTCGCAGAGAAGACTATGTCAAAGAAGCGTTAAATAAAGCATATCGCTTTGTGCCTGGCTTGGCACAGGAGGAATAGGAGTCGGTCGAGGCTCAAATAGTGAATCTTGTTGAGATCATCCAGCAGCTTCAAGCGAGGATAACAAAGTTAGAGGTCCAAGCAGTACTGAACACCCCACAGGAATTGTTCGATCAGAGGGAGGAAATCACCAATAACATGGTAATAAGGATAAGCGCCCTCGCCTCAGAGTGCAAAAAATTGAGCGATAGAAGTGTGCAGACTTATGAACGCCTCGCATAAAATCCCAAGCTAAGGAAACTAGAAGTGCATTTACAGGAGGTGCAGCGGCATGCATTCTTCATGCAGGAACAGATGAAGTGTTGGCCCTTGACCAAGTTTTGAGGAACACTTGGTCATATTTGATCGTTTTTGGACATCGACACCCTGTCAAAAATGGAGCACCAGGCGAAGTAGAGATCATGGGATCTCAGCCCACTTTTGGGGCCCTTTTAGGGTTTTGGGTTAATGTAATGGGAAAGGGATGTCGGCCCATGGGTTTACCCATGCTTAGGCCTATGTTGTAAAGTATAAATAAGTAGGTAGGCAATGTAAGAAGGCCTGATGGATTAGTGCTAGTAATTAGATCTATGTGATCGAATGTAAATACTCTGTGCATGATTATAAGAGGCTTGCAGAGCTGAGTGCAAGTATTGTAAGTGTTGAGTGCATAGATTGTAAGAAGGCTCTATGCTATATCTACTCGGGGAAGGAGGATTTGGCGAGGTGCACGCAGATCTCCTGTCCTATGCGGAGTACAATTTGAGCTCTATGTTGTAATCAGATTGACCAAGCTAATAAAGAAGAAGAAGACTTTGTGGACATAGCCGCAAGGTGGGGGTGAACCACGCAAACCTGTGTGTCATGCTTTGTGTTGTTGATTCCTTGTGTTTTCATTATCTTGCTAAATTCTATGCCATGATTAGATAGATTTTCTTATGCTTGGTGATTCACTAGATGTATATGAACAATATATCTGATGTGTATGAGGATGCTTAGTGTCAATCTACAGGAGCTCTGTGCGTAGATCTGTTGCAATAGTGCGCAGATTTTTACTCAAACTGTGAAGCTTTGTGCCAGGAATAAGATCATATCTGAAGAAAAGAAGCGAGATCTGAATGCTCTGTGCTCTAAGAAAAGTAAAAGTGGAAATTTCTGAAAGAAAGAAGTCAGATCTTCATAAAAGAGGTAAGATCTATAAGCTCTGTGCTCTAATAAGGGTAAGAATATTCAAAAGTTTTTAGATCTTAAAGTTTGTGCTCTATAGAAGTAAGATAAGTGAAATCTTTTGTTTCTAAAGCATGGATCTAGGTATGCTTGATAGATTCTGTCCTAGCTTCAAAACTAGGGCATTAATAGATGAAAGAAAGTTTGATATGAATAGATTTGATAAGTATAATGATAGATATGTTATACCTATGCATAGAAAGAATTTTTGGACTAACAAGTGGATGCAGGATCCTAGAAAGATTGGTTTGCAGGCTGGCTACCATGATCCTGGTGCACAGTACAAAAGAAGTTGGAGAACACTTAAACGAAAGAGAGGGTTAACCCTCTGTTATAGTTGTAGAAGACCAGGAAATCTTGCTAAGGAATTCCCTGGTGGAAGACCTAGTTGTCTCTATTGCAAAGCTTTGGACCATGAAGTGTTGGATTGCCCTAGAATGATTGCTAAGCTTGAAAGAATGAATCTGAATGAAGAAAACCCTAAGGTAGATCCAGAAATAGTAGAAACTCAGAAGGAATCAGAAAATATATTGCTACAGATGAAAGACACCTTGAATGATCACCGACATGTTAGGCTATCAGAGATCTTCAAAGAAAAGGAGCAAGTCAAAGAAAGAATAGGGGGCTTCAACATTGACTGTATTCTTCATGAAGAAACACAAGTGAACATTATTCCAGAAAGAACTTGGGAAGCTATAGTAAATCATACCATGATCCCTTCCCTAGGAGGGACAAGTTTATTCATAGGAAAGCTAGTAAACCTATGTGGAAGGCTTTCCTGGCTACTTATGACTGCTAATGGAACTTCGACAGAGGAACACTTTGAGATTATTAAATTTGTTGAAGACAGTGCCCCGTTTACCATACTCATAGGAAAACCTTGAATTGATAGAGAACAAGCAAGACGAAAAGAGGAAGAAGAATTTTTGGAACAGAAGAAGCAAGAGTTAAAAGACTTTATGACCAGAAGGATCACGCACTTGATTGAAGAATAGAGGAGAATATCACAGATATTTAATACTAGCAACTCCAATGTCGAGGCTAAGAGAACACTAGAGGATCCGCAGAAGATTGGGTTACCTATTTTTGATATAGAATAAGTATTATCCAGGAATCCTAGGAAAGACTTTCAACAACGCGAAGTAACTAAGACCACAGAAGATAAGCATCAGAATGGTAAAAGAATTACTGAGACGAAGCTCACTGCGAAGAAGGCTAGAAAGTTAAGAAAGAAAAGGGCTAATATTGTAAGGTTACAAGAGGTTCTAGAGGATACTTCGCAGATAGAAAAATTGCAGAATTGGAACTTTGTCGAGATATCAGAACAACGACATAGATTACTTCGCCATGACGAAGCAATATAGTCATTGGGGCCGATATATCCGTTCGACTTTCACTCCAAACGGGTAGAAAATAAATAAAGGGACATCATCCAACCATTGAAACGTGCCATACCGGGTCGAAAAAGAGTTAATGAAGGGTCATAACCGTTGCTATCAAACCGTTACTAAGTTTCCTTACTTAGTCCATCGTGCCACGCACCGAGAATACTTTTTGCTAAGTAAGAATTTGAGAACAAAACCTGAGATTAACTCACCCTGAGGTCATTGCCTTGTTCCCATACTATTCACTGTAGTCTCTGAATTCCTTTCGCACCCGAGCTAGCTGATTCAAGATTGTATGTCGGACGAGCTCAACGCTGCTAAGAAAATCGTTGAAGAAGTTCTAATTGACTTAATGACTAAGAGAGTCATGTCAGAGCGAGGAATGTCTACAGGTGTATAGGCATCACCCTCAGGAGCATTGCCAGCTTCCCCCTCCACTGCTCGAGTAGGACCATCCCGACTGCCTTCGAAAAGATGATCTAAGCTCAGAAACGACTTTGCCAATGTGAATATGATCCCAAGTATCTTGCCTAAGCATATCCCACCACTAAGCGGCATAGTGAATCGAGACACTGTACCCAGAGACTTCGACTATGCTATGGTCACTGCGTACCTCCCGAAAGGGGTGCGCCCGGTTTAGTGATTTTAACCTTGGAGATCAGCAAGGTTTACAGTATGCTAGCCCCGCACAAGTACTTAACTATCACAAAAGGGAGGAACCCAAAGATTGTCCCTTGGTAATGGACCCATAACCTCATGCAGTCAACCCTCCTCAATGCAATGAGGATTCCTCATTTCGGGAGGCATCAGGAAGTGAATGCATGCGTTATATTGTTGTTGTCCTGCTACCATGGATGATACTTATGGTTGGACCGCTGCATTACTGTGGATATGATTCTGATCAATCAAATCACAGGGCTAAGCATGCAGGGCCCTGACCCGCACAATTTTTACCCTTGAAAGACTGCACATCACGCTCTTGCCCAGTGAATAAAAGACACATATGGTGATCTAGAGAAGGGCACGCAAGGTTACAAGGTAGCCTCCATTGAGAACGTAGTTGTGCGCCTCAGTTGCCAGCTGATCGGGGGAAATTTAGTCTGCAAAAAAAGACCCACACAGGTGACTGGATTTGTAGTTGACCTCGCACGGAAGTGTGCGGAGGGACTACAAATGAACTAGGCAAAGTACCTTGTAAATCAGCTAGAGATTGACTACAGACAAGCGCAAGACCAAGGCTATGAGTTCCACTTTAGTTGGTTGCTCATACTCATCGCTTTCATCGCTTGGGAGCTACTAGAAGGTGCCACTTTTCTGGAGATTGAATCCTTCGAAAAGTTCTGTACGTTGTGGTACTCCAGTGACATGGACAAGCAGTGGCAGTCCAATGTCGTCTTCCACACTTATTACAATCAATTGAAGAATGCAATCCAGTCTACACCGCACCTCACACCAAACACACTTCATAGGTTTATACCTTTGATCAAATTCAGCGTAGACCACCACTTCACCTATATCACAGTGCACTGATGAGCACAAACAACAACTCCAGTCGTACTATAAGTTGACAGAAGAAGACTTGGAGCAGATTACCAAGGAATGGTCAGTGGACCTCCTTATTGCAGAAAACCCTGTAGAGATGTCCGATGTGGATAGCGCTAAATCTATGTCGGATACACCTGGACCGTGCAAGACTAAGAAGGATGTGGAAGTTCAAGATATCCATAGCACATCCACGAAGACTACTTCGATCTCACCTGGGAAGGGAGGTGATGGTGAATAACTAGGTGGCACAGAAGTTGAGCAAAACAAAGGCGAGGTTACTCCGCCTGAAGAGGAGGAGGATCCCTCCAAGAAAAGGAAGATTTCCCCACCAAAGCCCTCATCCTGAAAGAAATATAAGGCCACCCGGACTACGTTTAAGACTACCCTCACACAAGATGACTTCGACTTCTTGATCGCTGCGTTGAATGATGCCTAACTAGAGATCGTAGAAAAGCAAGAAGCGAAGCAGGAGGAGGTATTCAAATGGATCAAGGGTGAACTTCAAGAAGTGCAATAGGCACTCTAGTCCAATAGAGCAGTTTCTACGGCACCCTTGACAATTGAAACAGCTGATGAGCCCACCCAATCATGCAAGATCGCCGAGAATGTCAAAGCTCACCTTCGACGAGCTTAAGAAGAAATAGCACAAGACACCTAGAATTTGACACAAGTACAGAGCGCACATAGAGTACAATAGAGGAAGGAAGAACAAAAAAAGCTTGCCCTAGAAGCGAAGTGGGAGGAAGAAAAAGCACAGTTACAACAGAGCAAGGACCAGTTGCTATTATAGAAACTTGAAGTACAGGAAAGATTTCACAGAGCACTTCTCTCTGTGACGGTCATTGAAGTGAAAATGGAAGAACATGTCTCACAGCAGGTGGCACAACTTGAATAATTAATCCAGCAACTTCAGCAGTGCATCGTAGATCTGGAACTTTGTACCATGCCCAAGACTCCACAAGAAGTAAGAGACCTAAGGGAGGCAACTTCCCACAGCACAATTGACAGATTAAAAACCTTGGCTTTGGAATGTAAGCAATTGAGTGCTAGAAGCACCCAGACTGATGAAAACCTCACAGAAAACCCAAAATTGCAGACATTAGAAGTACAACTCCAAGAAGAAAAGCAGCATGCAGATATGCTACAGGCGCAGCTAAAGGCCTTGACCCCAGTTGAAAGAATGAAGCAATTTCTAAAACAACGCACTTCCCAACAACAGGTACACATGCTGCAAAGTAAAGTGATGGAAGTCTCTCAATGACTTCAACCACTCCAAGAGAAATCATGCCACCTGTTCACTGAATTTGAGAGCCAGGCAGCTGAGCTTGAACAGGTTGTCATCACCGCAGAACAATGCATGGAAGGACCAGTAAACGACGCAGTGATCCAGGAGTTCATTGACGTTGTCACACTGCAGTAGGTCGAAGTAGCTCGGGCCAAGCTCGAGACATTCAAAGCGGAGTTGATCAGACCATAGTGACTCGGGACAAGTCACAGGTGAGTGTTGGGGGACTGTTGACCCTTGACCAAGTTTTGAAGAACACTTGGTCATATTTGACCATTTTTGTACATCAACACCCTGTCAAAGATGGAGCACTAGGCGAAGCAGAGATCACGAGATCTCGGCCCAATTTTGGGGACCTTTTAGGGTTTTGGGTTAATGTAATTGGAAAGGGATGTCGGCCCATGGGTATACCCATGCTTAGGCCTATGTTGTAAAGTATGAATAAGTAGCTAGGCAATGTAAGAAGGCTCAATGGCTTAGTGCTAGTAATTAGATCTGTGTGATTGAATGTAAATACTATGTGCATGATTGTAAGAGGCTTGAAAAGCTGAGTGCAAGTGTTGTAAGTGTTGAATGCACGGATTGTAAGAAGGCTCTATGCTAGATCTACTCGGGGAAGGAGGATCTAGCGAGGTGCACGCAGATCTCCTGTCCTATGCAGAGTACAAGTTGAGCTTTATGTTGTAATCAGATTGACCAAGCTAATAAAGAATAAGAAGACTTTGTGGACATAGCCCCAGGGTGGGGGTGAACCATGTAAACCTGTGTGTCATGCTTTGTTTTGTTGCTTCCTTGTGTTTTCATTATCTTGCTAAATGCTATGCCATGATTAGATAGATTTTCTTATGCTTGGTCATTCACTAGATGTATATGAACAATATATCTGATGTGTATGAGGATGCTTAGTGTTGATCTAGAGGATCTAATATTTTTTGTTGTTGTTAAGCACTGAAATATCTTATATACGAGCAAGTACTGCGATGTTCTGTCTTATCTGCAAAGTACACTGAGGGTGAATAGTAATGAATGAATGGTGCTAAGTTCTCTATAAAGGATATAATCATAGATATATGTCCCAGCTAAGGTTGCATACACCTGAGTCTTACAACCACCCCTACCTCTACCTTGGGTGAGACTTCATCTGCTTCGCAGGTGTTTTCGAAAGGGTCAGTAGTTAGGGCTTTTTCGGTGCTCCCTTGAGCATTGAACCTTGGGTATGCCCCTATGCCAACATGAATCTACTCACCGTAGTTGAAAGAATGAAAATATCCCAGGAGCAACGTGCAGTTCAGCAACAGATCACTTCCCTCCAGGGCAAGGTAATAGAAGTCACGCAGAAGTTTCAACCTATGCAGGACAAATCATGCACGGTGTTTGAAGAGATTGAAGGATAGGGCTCACAATTGGACCAGGTGGTTGCAGCAGTGGAACAATGCCTGGAAGGGCATGTTACAGAGCAGACGATCTAGGAGCTCGCTGAGTAGGAGGCTCGAGAGAAGAAGCAAGTCAAGGTAGCTTGAGTGAAGCTCGAGGCCTTCGAAGCAACATTACCTAGACTTGAGTGACTCGGGACGAGTCACAGGTGAGTTTTGGGGGCATGTTGGCCCTTGACCAAGTTTTGAGAAAACCTTGGTCAGGCTTGACCACTTTTTGGACTTCGACACATTGGTCGAGAAAAGAGCGCCCAGGCAGATCTTAGATCGCAGATCTCACCTATTTCGCGGGCTATGTGGAACCAACAAGGGGTCTCTAGGGTTTTCGTAATGGGTTATGGGATGTCATCCCATGGGGTTTACCCATGACTAGGCCTTATTGTAATGGATTGTAAAATTATAAATAAGTAAGAATGTATGGTAGAAGAGAGAAGTCTTGGTAGCTAAGTGAAAATAGTTTTGAATTGCTTTGTGCAATAGGATGTGTATGTGTGAAGGCTCTGTGCTCGCTAGATAAGTTGGCTCTATGCATTTACTGGGTTTTGGAAGGAGGATCTGGTGCTCAGTGCATAGATCTCTTTTCTGGTGGGAAGCTTGGCTCTGTGGCTTGGTGCAGAGGAGAAAATGAATGTAAGAGATTGAAGAATAATAAAGAAGACGAAGTAGTTCGTGGATGTAGCCACACACTGGGGTGAAACACGTATATCTTATGTCTTTGGTTGGATTTGTGTTGTATTGTTTATGTTATGAATATTCTCAATGATTTGATTATTATGTATGATAGATAGATCTATTTTTTCTTAGTGCTTACTTGTCTTAAATATGAATGAATGCTAGATCTAACCTAATGCTATGTGCTAAGTGGTTGAAGTGCTTAAACCTTGTTGTTACTGCACTGGTCTCTATTAGGGTATGTTCTGTGATTCTATTAAAGTTAATAAACTAATGCATATCACCTTCTAAGTGTTGCTAGAATACTCTATGAAGTGTCATTATCACAGATATGTGTCCCATCTTGGTTATAGACACATGCGTCCTATAA
>JZKD02S1050078.1:608575-620745 GCA_000966675.3 Picea glauca | reverse complement strand
AAAAACCGCCCCAAAAAAAAAAATTGGGGCGTTGCCCCGGCCTATCGCTCGTTGTTGAACGCTGCGGGTAACCAGGGGGGGGCATACCTGCCCCCCCTGGGACCCCCCTAGGAAAGTGCCCGATGCACACAGCACAAACATAGCACTAGTGCGAGGGATCGTTAGACGCAGTTGTCGAACCTGACATGCCCACACACACACATGCAAAGAATATAGCACATACCCAACATGGTCTGACTTATGGAGCTTCGACAACTACTTTGGTGGGTCTTGAGGTTGGGATGGAACTGCTTCCTGGTCTGTCAGAGGGTTTATTTGAGTGCATCGGTTTCGAGCCTGGGGCTTTATTTAATGTTGGTTGTTGGGCCTCACCACAAAAATATTTGGAGGAGGATGAATCTGGATCCCTTTTCTCACCCTCAGAGCTCATCAACGATCATGGAACTTTCCCGGAACCTGTGACGACGGTTGGTGATTACTTTGGGAGGGAACCTTCCCCTGGTAGGGTTTCCAGTCTTATTGAAACTCCTCTGGGTCAGGTATCCAAGGGTTTGGCAAAGAGAGGAGCACGAGAACGCTCAAAGGATTTTGGGGGTTCAAAGCGCTTGGAACCTAGGAGTACATAGTGTGCTCGGGATTGATCCGGTCTAGACTATATGGTTTTTGGAGAGGACATAGCTATGGATCGTGTGGTCGAGTTTTCTGAACTCATTGTTGTAGGGCGAGCAAGAGGAAAAAGGTTTGGAACTACCTTTCTTCGCTCTTGGGTGGAAACTTCCTGGGAAAAAACTTACTTCCTTTCCCAGTAGTCGGTTGTTAGCCAAGGGTTGGTTCTCTTTTGTTTTCAAGGCCTCTTCTGATGTGGACTGGGTTCTCTCTCAAACTTGGACAATGGTTGGCACCCCTATTGTTCTTAAGCATTGGACCCCAATATTTGATGCCAAAAGGGAGAGAGTTGATGTGGTTCCAGTTTGGGTCCGGCTACCGAGCATTCCTATGCAATATTTGAACTCGGCACACTTCTCAGCCATTGGTAGAAGAATCAACGATTTCCTGGAGGTTGATTACTCTTTTGAAGAAACGGGGCTCATGACAGTAGCCAGGATCTTGGTGCGGTTGGACCTCCGTCCGAGTCTTTTAAAGGAGATGAAAATTAAGACGACCTCTGGTACTTTTCTTCAACCCTTGGACTATGAAGGTATTCCCTTCAGATGCCATAGATGCCATGTTTATGGGCATGGAGTGGTGGACTGCAAACTTCCCTTTAAAGGAAAATTTAGGGGATCTTTGGCTACTGGAACAGGCCCAGGGCTGGGCAGAGCAGAACAGGACCATGGGGTCACTGGAGGCAATCAGGCGGGTATCTCTCAGGTGGGGGATTTTGGTAGGGTCAGTAGGCGACAAACGTCTCCCCCCCATGGGTCCTTCTTTGGTGGACAGAGACCCGACACTCACAGAGGTACAGAAATATTCTCTGCATGCTTGTCCAAGAACTCATCTGACGTCGGGTAAGCAACAGTTCTCTTTGCCTCTGGTTGTTGCTCCTGTTTTTTATTTGGCACTTCCTTTGGGCACTTTGGGACTATACTTCCCTCCTTCATTGGGTCTTCCTTCTCCCCTTTTTATTCCTTGGCTTGTGTCGAACTTTTGCTCCCTCCCCCCTAGGGCTCTTTTTCCTTCTCTGATTTGCACACCAGTGGTTACTCTGGGTCAAGTGTCAAGTGTTTACTGTTCGTTCGGGGACCCCTTTGTATCAGCGACCCCAATGAATTTTTTCCTTGGGGGTTCATCTTCCGCTTTTGTATCCTTTCCTTTGGAGACTAACTCTTCCCTACCCTCCCCTCCTAGTCCTCCTAATGGGACCTCCTCTCTCTCTGATTTTCAATCCTCCTCTAGTTCCCAGTCTCCTGAGGGGTCCATGATCCATTATACCCTATGCAATAGGGCTATCCTCTTTGAAACTCTGAGTGGTTGCACTGCATATGATCCCTTTGGGGCGTTCTTGGGGTCTCTTACTCAAGATTTTTATTCCTCGCGAGGACAGGGTAGACGCTCACACTTTCTACTGGCTCAAGATTGAGCCAAACTCGATGTGGCTTCGGGAAGGCAATCCTCCATTAAATGGGTGCTTATAGAAAATCAACCCCAGGAGATGGTTACCTCATGATAATTATCTCCCTCAACTGCAGGGGTTTGGCGATGCCGGCTAAAATATAGTCTCTGAAAATATTTTTTTTTGTAAACAACCCAGACATAATCTTTCTCCAGGAAACCATGGGAGTCAGTGAGGTAGTGGTACGTTCTTTGGAAGCACTTCGTCATGGTTGGTCGTTTGTGGAGGTTGATGCCAAAGGACGCTCTAGGGTTCTTTCCATAGGATGGAGACTCAAGAGCGACATATGTGATAGTGTTTGGGACTTTTACTCGGGGGTTGATCTCATTTTATTCTCTAAGGAGCTAGGGTGTGCCTTGGTGCTCATTAATATTTACGGTCCCTATGTTGAGCAAAAACGATACTAGGATTCTTTGGCCTTATGCCCATGGCTTTCTCAGGCAGGGGTTATAATGGGAGGGGACCTAAATTTTTCCTTAGGAGCGGCGGAGTTCTGGGAACCTCAATCGACTCTGGATCCCTTGACTAACTATTTCACAAATTATCTTGATACATTGGGATTGTTGAATCTATTTCCGATTAAACTACAGCCAACTTGGAGGAATATGAGGACTAGTGATGCTAGAGTTGCAAAAATTTTGGATCGCTTTCTACTGACGGAGGATATGGTGGAATCCTTGGGCCTTTCTCACCAATGGGTCGCTAGAAATGGAGAATCAAATCACAACCCGATTGTTTTGGAATTAAGGGGAAGCACCCGACGCAAACCTAGGCCTTTAAAATTCTTCGAAGGTTGGCTAAAGAATCCTGAGTATCAGGCCTTAGTTCGCAATTTGTGGGTTCCCATTGTACCTCTACACAACTCGCATGCAACAATTATTTTTATGGAAAATCTAAAGAAAGTTAAACATGCTACCATCTCATGGGTGCATGAGAAAAGAGTAAAAGAAGAACAAGAGCTTCTCTCTCTTGAAAAAAAGATCTTGGACTGGCGAGCTGACCCTGATATTGGCTTCAGATCTAGGGAAGCTAGGGAGGAACTTTCTCAAGTGGAACTTTGGCGGAGAATTATTTTGGCTGACAAGGAAGCTTTCTGGAGACTAAAAAGTCGGGCTATTTGGCTCGCCTGTGGGGACGAGAACACAAAATTCTTCCATACTTTTTCCAAAGGCAGGAAATTGAATAATACCATTTGGGGTCTCACTCAGAGGGACGGCCAACTGGTCAACACCTTTGAAGGGCTCTCAACATTGGGGACCTCTCATTTTACAAAACTGTTCAAAGCTCAGTCGGGTTCATCAATTGGGGAAATTGTGAAAGCAGTCAGATTCTTCCCATGTTCTATGGAGGAAGAGGAGAGGGATTCACTAATGGCTCTGGTCATTGAACAAGAATTACTAGTTGTCATGAAATCCTTCCAGAAAGGGAAGAGTCCAGGTCTGGATGGATGGTCGATTGAATTGTTTCTGGTTTCTTTGATTTGTTGGGGAATGATATTCTAAAAGTAGTGGAGGAATCTCGGCAAAATGGGCGTATTCACGAACCTTTAAATGCCACCTTTATTGCTCTAATCCCAAAATCTGATAATCCAAATACTTTTGATGATTTTCGTCTGATCTCTCTCTGCAACTGCATCTACAAAATCATTTCAAAATTCATCAGCCTCCATTTAAAAGATACTCTTTCAAGGCATATCTCGAAGGAACAGTTTGGGTTTATAAAAGGCATACAAATCCATGAAGCAATTGGAGTGGCACAAGAAGGTCTACACAACATGAAAATTAAAAAACTCAAAGGTGCAGCAATAAAAATTGATCTCTCAAAGGATTTCGATAGGGTAAACCGACTTTATATTCACATGTTGTTAATTCATCTTGGATTTGGAATAGCCTTTACAAATTGGATTATGGCTTATTTATCCTCAGTATCCTTCTCTCTCTTGATCAATGGCTCAGCCACCCCTTTTTTCAAGGTAGAAAGAGGGCTTAGACAGGGTTGTCCCCTTTCTCCACTTCTCTTTCTGCTAGTCCCGGAGTGTCTTATTCATTACTTGAATGAAGCCAAATATGTAGGAAGATTCAGAGGCATCAAAATCCCTCAGGGGTTATACATATCACACTTACTCTTTGTGGATGAAATTTTAATATTTTGTGATGGATCAAGACAGGATATTGGAAAACTGTGTGATGGTATATTACTCTTCAAACAAGCCAGTGGCATGGAAATCAACGAACAAAAGTCAAGTATCAATTTCTCTTTGCTAGATGAAGAGGAAACACTTTACCTTATGGAGAGACTTCCCTTTCAATTCCTTGATATTGATGAAGGGTTGAAATACCTCAGGTTTATATTAAAACCAAATGATTATAGGAAGATCGATTGGCAGTGGCTTATAGAAAAATTAGAGAAACGACTTAAATGTTGGAGCCATCAATGGCTCTCAAGGGTTGAGCAGCTAGTACTGGTAAAGTCAGTATTAGAATCCATTCTGGTCTACTGGATGTCTTTAGCCTGGATTCCCAAAGGCACTCTGGATAAATTGAGGAAATTATGCTTCACATATCTTTGGTAGGGAAATAAGGACAAAAAGGTTTTACCCTAGGTACGATGGGATCGGATCGCAAATCCAAAGGCCCTCAGTGGATGGGTCCTGAAGAATATTTTCCTCTTCTCTACAGCTCTCGCGTAAAAATGCTCCTGGTGGCTGATAAAGACTTCTAGTCTCTAGACCCAGGTAATCCACCAGAAGTATATTGCTCCACTTTCAATTTTAGATTGGGTTCAATCCTTAAACAAGTCTTCAGTAGGGGATTCTATTATATGGAAGGATTTGATTAAGGATTTTGCTCTAGTGGGGACAGGTTTGGTGTGGAGAGTGGGTAATGGACTCTTGGTGCACCTAGGCCTGGATCCTTGGCCTGGGAGCCAGCTTGGACATATCCTGCCCGAGGGATTAAGGCATAGATTGACTTTGGGAGGCTTCTTCCATCTGGCACAGGTGAGTGATCCCCTCACTACAAATTTGTGGCATCAAGGATGGTTGGCGAGGCATAGGATTGGACTGTTAGAGGATGACTTGCCTTTTTGGAACATATACTTGTAGAACCTACGGGAATCCTCAATACGACTGGTTGATAGAGATGACAAGTTACTTTGGGATGGTGTAGGGGATGGCAAATATACTCCTCATTCTGGATATTTAAAGTTATCAGCGGATCTTCATCAATGAGAGCCTATTTGGTGGTGGCGTAAGATTTGAAAACAATCTTGTCCAGCGAAGGGGAAACTTTTAATCTGGTCCATTATAGAAAATAAAATTCCCACCTAGGACAATCTACAAAGGTGCATATTTTTTGGGTCAGGTCGTTGTGCTCTTTGTAAAACACACTTAGAAACAATGGACCATATTTTTCTACTGTGTCCTTTTGTCAAGGAAGTCTAGACTTTCGCAAAGGAATTATTACCCACACTCTCGGTCAGGTAAGGCACTTCCTTTGAACTGGCCTTAAAGGATTGGTTAACAAGACGCAGACAAGAGGAACTTCGAGCCTTCCCTTTCATTATCGCCTAGAGAATTAGGATCACCCGAAATGGTCACAGCTTCCAGGAGGAAATTTTTTCAGCAGAAAGAGTAGCGGTCCAAAGCATTAGGATTTACAAATCCTTTTCATGCTCTGATGGGGGCAATGCAGCGTGTCCAAGGGATGTAAGGGACGAGTCCCCCGATCCAAGTATCCCATGGGATTTCTTCGATGGAGCCTCCCCGTCTGATCAGAGAAAATTGTGGGGGGGAGTGGCTGCCTCTTTCTCTCACTTACACATTAATTTTACCTTAAGGAGGGGCTGGGGGGCGGCACAAATAACTACTCCAAACTCTTTGCCTTAAAACTACTCTTAATCTTTTCTATTGAGAAGGGATGCAGAGCTCTACAAGTATTTGGAGATTCTCTAGTTATCATCAACTACGCTAAGGGGATACATAGATGCAAAATTTCTCGCTTGCTTCCTTTGCTAGAGGATGTAATCCGAATCAAAATTTTATTGGACAATATCTCTTTTTCTCATATTTATAAGGAAAGGAATCAAATGGCAGACAGACTTTCCAAGGAAGCCACGTGGTTAGACTTTGGACTATGGCACGTTACTGAACACACTCTCGATGGAACATAGGGATACTACCATCGACCCTTCCATGAAAGACAGGACAACTAATTTTGGGAACTAAAATACCTCTCATAAGAGGAGCCTCTATATTTTGAAGGGACTTTATTATTTCTTTTTTGAATCATGGAAGGAATGTATATGAATCTGGAACCATTATAGAAGACTACTAAAAATATTGGGAACAAAAATGTTAACATATTAACTGGTTCATATCTATGTATGTAATTTTTTTATACCATAATGAAATTATGATCTTTTCCGAGGAAAAAAAAATGAACTTTTCTAGTACACCAAATCTAGACAAGATATTTTATTTCAGAAAAAAGGATCAATTGCTCTGAATCATCATTTCTTAAAGCAACAACTTCTTGCCACTTGGTAAAATAGTCGGTTGTAGTGATAATATAAGCATGCCCTTTACTCAATTTTGGATTTATTGGACCAATCACATCTAAGCCCCATTGTGCAAATGGTTCCTTTACTTTTATAGGTTGCAGTGGCATTGTATCCCTCTTCATCTTCCCTGAAAAGTTTTGGCATGGGAGGCATTTTTTGAATCATTGTGTAAGAATATTTGAACATAGTTGGCCAATAATAACCAGCCCAAATGATTCTGTGAGCAGTTACAACTGGCGAAAAAATGTCCACCACAAATTCCATTATGAAATTCTTGAAGCATTTCCTTGGACTTTGGACAATCTAAACATCTTAATAGAATTCCATCAAAATTTATTCGCAAGAGAACTCCTAAGACTAGTACATATTGATTAGTTTTCATCTTCAAAGTTATCCTTTCTTTAGAAGACATTCTAGGAGGAAATTGGTTGTATTTTAGATAAAATATGATGTCTTTGTACCATTCATATGTTGCTAAACTTGTTCTCTATATGACAACATCAATTGTATTTGGAGGAGAGATATTTACAGCTTCAATTCTAGTGATGAATTGACATGGTCCTTGCCCCTTGACAACCTTCAGAGGTTTAATTTCTAAACCATACTCTTGAAGGTTTGCTAACCAATTTTCACATATACCCTCTCAGAGTTGTTAATTAAGCAACATCTTTACTAGTGAATGTGGCACAAAAGCAATGATGTGAGATGACAAAATATAGGTCCTGAAATGTATTATTGCCTTGACCAGCGAAATAGATTTATTTTCAACCATAGATTAATTTAATTCATAATCATGCAAGGTCTTACTCATGAAATTAATTGGAAATTCTTCTACTTTCTCATTTTTATGGGTAAGAATTGAGGCAATAGTTTCCTCTTAAGAGAATGAGTATAATATAAAATCTTTGTCAAATCAAGACTGGTAAGAATAGGGGCAGTACTAATGGCATGTTTTATTTTTGTGAAATCCTTTTGAATTTCTAGTGTCCATTCAAATTTATCTTTCCGAAGAAAGATTGTACTCATTTTCTTGATGTAGGTGGATTTAGGTCATTTATTTCTTTAACTCTTTCTAGATCAATGTATATTCCTTCTTTTCTCATAACATGACCCGGGAGCTTTCCTTCTGATATGGAAAACATACACCTTTTTGGATTCAAATATATTTCATACATTCTACATATTTTAAAGAATTATATGAGATGTTTTAAATGTCTTTTTCTTGGTTTTGAATGAACTATCAAATCATCTTTATAATTTTCCATCAATTTTCCAATTAGATCTTTAAAAGCATGGTCCATTTCCCTTTGAAAAGTTGCACGTACATTATTTAATCCAAATGGAATACAGACATAATCATAAGTTTCGTATGGTATAATGAATGCAGTCTTTGGTGTATATTCCTCATCCACGAGGACTTGATTGTATCTAGAAAATCCATCTAGCATAGACATTAGTGCAAAACTGGTAACCTGTTGTAATAACATTTCCATGTTTGGGTGTGGGTAGTTGTCTTTAATACTTGCTCGATTGAGATCTCTGAAATCAACACAAATATGAATCTCTCTATTATTTTTCCTCACATATACCATAAGATTTGAAATCCATTCTGAGTGTCTTATTGGAAAAATTATTCCAGTTTTTTTTAGGTTTTCCAACTCCATCTTCACTAAGGACTTCAATTTGGGATTTATCATTTTAAACTTTTGATGAAAAAAATTTAATCCCTCTTTGAGTGGTATAATATTATGGAATATAGATTTGTCATACTCCTTTAAATCATCATAACTCCAAGCAAAAATATCATGAAATTCTATGAATGAAAGTGTATATTGAGTTATTTCTTCAATGGTGCAACTAGTACCAAGATTTATGTATTTTGAAGAATTAAGTGTAGTGATGTCGATTTTATGTGTCTCTTGAACCTTCCTAATAGATGGTTCCTCTTTAGAATCCAATATATTTGTTTGACCATATCTTATAAAAAGTGATTCCAAACTGGCATAATTCTTAGGAGAGAGTACAACACTCTGAACACAATTTTCCTTCTGAGAATATTGGCTTTCTTCTTAATCATCTGATAACATTCAGTCATGGTCTGTGAGGAATCTTGTAATGTGCTCATAATTTTCAAAAACTTGTCAATAATCTTTATTATCAAGTATTGAAGGTCAAAAAATTGTCTTGACATGAAAAGTACTTTGATTTTAAGAAACATATGAATTAAAGAGAGTTGCGGCTACTTCCAATGAATCATCTTTTTTTTTTTTTTTCTCTCGAGGAAAAAAAGAAATATTAGAAGAGTTAAATGAATATGTGATTTCCCATGCTCTCCTTGCATGATGTTTTAATCTTTCTTTCTTGATTTTGTATTTTTTCTTGATATTATTGATAACTAGTTTTGAATCACCAGTCAACACCAGATTTTCCACTTGCATTTGAAGGGCAAGGATCAATCCTTGGATCAATGCTTCATATTTCGCTTCATTGTTGGTACAAGGGAACTCTAATCTAATTTCATGTGTGAAAACACCATATTGAGGACTTTTGAAAAAAATACCATCTCTAGTTTTAGATTTAGAACAAGCACCATCAAATGACATTTTCCAAAAACCTTGGAAATAACTTTATTCATCTTGCTTAGGTGGATTTAGTTGTTCTATATTGAAAACAACATAATTCTTGATACCAACATCTACATAGTTTTGCATCATTTTAGTTTCCTTCTTCTTAAATAATACTGGCTTTTTGTGCTTTCGATGAATTGTGATTATTGTTCCATCTTTATTTGGAAGCATCATGCAACTTCCATGATTCATTATATATCCTCTAATCAACGAACACCAATATATTCCTAATACAACACCATATTTTGGAGGCATATCAACTACTATTATAGTAAACATTGTTGTGATGTGAGGTGTCTCACTTATTCATGCACAAAAATATTTAATTTCTCCATAAGCTAGAATTTTTCTTGAGTCTATGGAATATATGTTTTCATCAGTTTCATAGTATTTTGTCACTCCATGCCAAGGGCCTCTATCATTGATAATGGCATGATATCGTTAGTGGCTCCACTATCCACCAAACAGTTATGAAGTGTAAAATCATGATTCTTTAAAGATATATAAAACGGTGGAACTTTTCATCTTCGCCTTACTGATGTGATATTTTGTTGTTGTCTAGTGTTCACCACATCTACCTTTAATCTTGAATTCATATCATCCAATATCTTAAGAATATTCTCCCTTTGTTGACGTATCTCGACTACTTCCATGAATGGTAAAATAATTTGAATATTAGCTAACTCATCAACTAGATTATAATTCATTTTCAATGGAGTCTTCATCTAATTAACAATTGGTTGTTGTTTTGTTGGCTCTAGAATGTTATCTTTCGCTTTTTATTTTTCTAGTTGTTCCCTTGTCTTGAATTTATTTACTTGAGTTCTGATTTGATCAACATTGTCTTGTGAATGGTCAGGATCCTCTTGTTCATAAAAAAAAATATAAAAATATGATGAAACTTCTTCCATTTGTACTGATTCCAAAACTTCATCTTGATTAATGATTGTAGTTTTAAAAAATTTCTTCTTCTACAATCTATTCTAGCACAACAGCATTTGGATTTGGAACTCTGGGTGCTCTTGGTCTATGATCTTCAATTCTATCATTTCTTCCACTTTTATTAGGTAATGGAGCTCTCATAATTTTATTTAATGGAATGAAATTCTCACTCCTCTTGAGTCGAGTTATCTCGTTTTGCATTTGTCTAATTGTTCTGTTCATTTGATCAATTTCTATAATTTTTCTTGTTTCTTGGGATACTCCAGGATCATTTCTCACATTTGGGGGCATGCCTTGGAGAATCCCTCCCCCAATTTCTCAATTTTCAAAACTTCTAGAAGTGAATGGTCCCTGAGGTGTTATAGACAGACTGGTCATTTGTCTTTACACTTTTCCAAGAACAATCTTGGGATCAACATTGGTCTCTAACATGTACTCTTACATTTTTGTTTCCTTCTGGATTGCCTCATTCAAGTTATTTATTTTTGAATCTCTTGTTTCATAATTCACATTTGAGGGCATGGAATTCTTGTAGCATCCAAATATGAAAGGATCGTTTGGGTGTTTCCCATCTAGGATTTGGTTTAATGTCTCAAAAAATCATAAATTAAAATCCTCGAGTATTTGACCCTTTTGGATATGGATTTGGGTGAATTGAGTAAGAAAAGTATGGTATGAAATAGGTTGTGCATATATAGTCATGAACATATATTATATATCATCAAATGAACCAATTGATTGAGCTAGGAGGGAAAGATACCATTCATAGGCTGGACCTATCAAAGTTTGCAGAAAGACTCTAACCATTACATCATTGTGTTCAATCAAATGAATATCACAAATACTAAGGAACTGATTCATATGAATTTTAGAATCCATAATCCCATCACCTGAAAAGACAAGTAAAACTCCTTGAGGTAGTGTTGGTAATGTATGTTGTTCTCTGTGTAAATTGAGTGGGCTAAACCTAGCTCTTCTTCTAGTGTTTCTTTGTCTTTCATTTATTTTTCTTTCTTCAATAGGAATTCAATTTCTTTGTTCTTCTCTATCACCCATGATTATTATATCACTTGCTTTAGATATTTAACTTTGGGCAACTTTTTGAACCTGAATATTTTTACTTTTATTTCTTGTTAATGGACCTTTGTATGATTCCATTTTTTCTAAATTTTGCAGTTGTCTTCTTTATCTCAAGGATATTACTATTTCTTCTTCTTGGGAAATAAATTCCCAAGTTCTCTCGAATTCTTCAAGACTCCTTGCGGTTGTGATTGTTAGGTCATACAACTGGTGCAAGATACTTCTTTGATATCTTAATCCAATTTGTATTTGGGGTTGGTTGGATTCTAGTAGAGTCATTAAAATTTTCAACCTACGAAACCAGAATTTTGTTTAGTTCCCCAGTACAGTCGCCAAAAATTTTGATCTAAAAGTCTATCTTATGGTCTTTAAGTTAACCTCAAAAGGATAAATCCCCTACGTTTATAAAGAGGTTGTACCCCTCTATTTTAAATAGCATAAAAGCATTGAAAATGCCTAAGAGAGGACCAAGTGTTATTCTTGAAATAAATATTCACATGCAAAAAATACTTGAGACGGGCCGGGTATTTTACATAAAGCAAATACTTACACTTTCTTACAATATTTGTAAAACAAAAGAGTATACATTATCATAAGACGACATTTCCATCACAACATTCATCAAAGTAGAACACAATATTTAGAAAAGGAAAAAGAAATTATGGACCACATATAGCAGAGAAATCTAAATGATCATTCCTTTAAATTCAATAAAGATTTTGATAGACACACATTTGAAATCTCATGCTTAAAAATTAAAGTCCTGAGAAATCAATAATGTTATGTCTCGAACTAGTTCTTTGGGAACCTCAAAAAATAATAGATGTGTTAATAAAATAAGCAGTAAT
>JZKD02S1050078.1:574928-600460 GCA_000966675.3 Picea glauca | reverse complement strand
GACACTTAATTATCCTTACTTTTATATGTCAACTCAACCATTATGGTTGACTCAATTCTTTGAAATTCTATTGGTTATTGAATTTTCAACTCAAAAAGTATGGATTTTCTTATAAGGTCAATTTTTGGAGTAAATTTCCTCTAATGAGTACCATTCAAAGACACTTGAAAATTGATTTTCCTTTAAAGGACCTTTGATACCAAGTGCTCCATTTATCAAAGAAGCTTTGGCAATTTATTGGCATTCTGAGATGATGAGCCACTTTTGCACATGCATAAGTCCATAAATGCCTTGTGTATTCACATTCCAAAAAAATATGTTGTGTTGATTCCTCCATCTTTTTGCACAGAGCACATCAAGAAGGTCCATGGATCCCTCTCCTACGAAGGTTTTCTACTGTGAGGATTTTCCCATGTGTCAGTGTCTAGCAAAATATATTTATCTTAGGAAGTTCATCGACATGTAATATTTTTTTCCATAAATGAGCCTTTGACAGAGAAGTTGCATTAGTCAGTTGATTATGGTAACCCTGCTTGACTGTATAACTCGAGACTTCCCATCCTCTGCAGTATGCTAGTGTTGTTTTTTGTGGAGCACAACCTCTCAAAGAGTATTCAAGTAAACTAATGAGTCAACAATGACAAGTTGGTGGATTGCCAAGATTCTAACCATACCAAGATTCAGAAGGAGACCATGAGGAGATGCTGAATAAAGTAGTTTTATTTTGTTGCCACAACCATTGTTGAAGAGGGAGAAGTTCCAAGTTGGAAGATAAAGGAGGCTTTCCCATTATACTATTTGTCCACGGGTTTATATTCTTTCCATTTCCAGGTATCCAGGTCAATTTAGATACCAATATAGGTTAAGAAACCTTGAGCAATTTCCTAATTGGGGATCCTTCCTAAAAACCCAAGAGGAGATCCAGGATTCTTTTCCTTGGCCCTTCCAAACATTTTTTGTGCAAAACATTTTTCCACAATTTGTACTTTCCATTGATGAACCTCCAAAGAAGTTTGGCTCCGAGGACCAAATCCATCAAATTGGGGTCCTTGATTCCCAATCCTCCATTGGATTTTGGCGTTCAAACAATTGTCTAATTGACTAAGTGAAATTGGTTTGTGTCGGTCTTTCCTCCTTGCCACATAAACTTGTGAAGTTCATGTGCAATCTGGGAGGTAATCCCTTTTGGAGCGAGAAGCGCTAAGAATTGATATAATGGCAGGGTGGATAGAACATATTTGATCATGATGAATCATCTAGCAGGGTTTAACCACCGATATCCCCACTTTTGTAAAAAAAAATTCATTTTACTTAGTATTGGTTTCCACTATTGTGAGGAGGAAGGCTGGACCCTGATGGGCATACCCAAGTAGATGAAAGCCTTCCAATCATCCTTTTAAGGGAAAGAAAGGATCCTTGAAATTATTCTTGTGACTTTTGGTATTCCAAGAGGTCCAAAACCTGCTTGAATCTAGTTTCCATCATAGTGGAAGCTCTGCCTAAAAGAATGGTGTCATTCGCAAAATGTGAATGGTTGATGGCTTTAACTCCTTGTACAACCTTGACGCATGGGATATTATCGGAGCTTCTTTTAAATTCCAACTTCCTGCATAAAGTTTATGCCATAATTATATAAATAAGAGGAGAAAGAGGGCATCCTTGTCGAAGCCCTCGACTTGCTATGAAGAAAGATGTAGGTCTCCCATTGACCAAAGCACAAATTCATGGATTGTTGATGCATGATGAAATCCATTGAACAAAGGATAAACATAAGCCAAAATTGGTTAGCATATTACAAAGAAAGGAATGACTTACTCGATCGAAGAGATTGTCCATCTCTATTTTAATGGCCATTTCTTTTTCCTTATGAGATTTACTTGAATGGATTTCTTCTTGCATTAGAATAATGTTGTCCACTATTTGCCTTTGAGCCATAAATTTACCTTGATTTTCAAAAGTGATTTTGGGAAGGAGAAGTTTTAATTTATCTGCAATGTTTTTTGCTAGAATCTCTTAGGAGGCATTACAAAGAGAGATGGGTCGGAAGCAAGAAAATTTGGAGGGACTGGATTCTTTAGGCACTGAGCAAGGAAGGTGGAGTTGACGTCTCCCTCCATCCTGTAAGATTTATGGACATACCTTAGCATTCTTAAAAGGTCGGATTTGATGAGATGCCCGCAGGAGAGATAAAAATGAATAGTGAATCCATTACTACCTAGAACTTTGTTTGGATCAAGGCTCCAGATAACTCTTTGTACATCTTCCTCCTTTATGACTTGTGTGAGACTCTCATTGTCAACCTAAGCGATGGAGGTCGAGATGTTTTCCAACATCTCTAGTAATTCCGCATAGTTTGCTTCATTGCCTGCAATGTATAGACCCTCATCGTGTTTGACAGACACACCCTTGATATCCTCAAAAGAATCTTGTGGAACTTAAAAAGAATTAAGTTCCCTTAAATTGATGATTGCAATAAAAAGAGACCCATCATATTTCTTAACACGATATAAATTAAATATAAATAATTTTCCAAGTATACTTTAATTTTCATAGTTCAAGGGATACCTCCATTTGGACATTTAATGGATATCTCCATTCTGTGTTTAATTGAGTTAAATTAGGAAACTCTTGCTACAAGGTTATTTGTATATTATAAGTGTTAAAGCTCTATAGTTTTTCACTTATCCTAATTATAATTAGTATTTTTCAAATATTTACTGTGATAATCACAATAAAGAAAGGTCCTTACTTTGAAATTTTGAAAGAGGAACATTGATCATCACAATAAGGGTCAATATCTTAAAATTTTGAAAAATGATTAAATGTTTTGGTATTTTAAAACTTTCAAAACTGAAAAATGTTTTGGAATTCTGTGAGGTTAGAATCCATCCATTAAAAAAAAATTGTAATAAAGTTTTATAATAATTTAGTGATTAAAATTGTTAAAAGTTTGGAGGTTTAAAAGGTATTAAAAAAAAAATTGTAATAAAGTTTTATAATAATTTAGTGGTTAAAATTGTTAAAAGTTTGCAGGTTTAAAAGGTATTGGTTTTCATATTCTCACTATATTTTTTACAATTATAAGTTTATTTAAAAATATAATTAGAATTTTTTATTTATTTTACACTTAAAATGTAATTAGATTTTTTTTAATATTTTACTTTATTTATGTAGATCATATTTTCATATAATTAAAAGTTTTTTTTCTCATTTTATTTAATGTTTAAAAGAAAAAAGAAATGAATAAAAACCATGAAAACTTGTATGGCATGAATTTTAAGAATTTATTTCAAGTTTTGCATGGTAAATAAAATGTAAGAATTTTTTATTTGTTTTTTTCAAAAAAAAAATCTTACTTTTGTGAAGATCATTGTGTGTTTTTTTTAAGTAAAAAAGGGGAGGATCCTATTGTATTAATTGTGTAGGCTTACAAAAACATTTGGAATGCCAATTGTCCTGCCGAAAAAATGGAAACTGAGACAGCCAGCTTTCTATACATCTTGTTTCAAAAAATGGGTTGCCATCTGTCTTGCCCGAAGAAAACCAGGGCATATGGCAGCCATTAGTCTGAAAATGTTCCCTTAGCTTACTACTTACAACATATTGAAACTTTGACAGAGCTAGAGCCCTAGTTCTAATCAAAACAGAGCCTCTAACCAGAAACATTAACTGTAGCAATTACCCATTGGTTTCAGCATCTCCTCCATTGTTTCCCGCTTTGGCTGGCAGCATGAAGGGTTGTCCACACGTTGGGCACCGTCGTCCTGGTGACGTGTTGGAGTAGGCATCATACAGCATGTCTAAGCGTTGGTTGATTTGGAGGCTCCGGTGGATTTGGTCTTCCACCAGGCTTCTCGTTTCAAATATCAGCTCCAAGTGTTCCGAGTGGAGGAATGGCGACTAGACACACCATACTTCTTGCATGATAGAGAGGGGATGTGGCATAGGAGCCATGCCACCCTCCCTCACCCGACTATCCTCCGCCTCTTCTATCTCGCGCCTATCTTGTTGTCCTTGTTGATCATTCTGGTGGCGCGCGTCCCTGGGGAATTCACTTGTTGTTGAAGTCACCGTCACATCCACATCTTCCGGAATTTCTTCTATGACATAGCAAGTGGTGGGTTCCTCCGTTTGTTCGCCTTCCTTATGACTGTGCGGCGTCCCTGTGGCCCGTAGCTTAGCCTCGCCCGGAAAGCAGGTTGGCGGATTCCAATTATCAAGAACAGTAAAGAGGAGATGTTCTGGAGGAACCTGGATGGGTTCTTCCGGAGAAACCTCCTCCACATAGGCCATGGGAGGCGACATGGGCTTCCTGGTTCTGTGAATTCTCTGCGTCTGAGCCATGGACAGTGCCCTCTCAAATCTTTGTTGTCTCTTTCGACAAGCATCGAAAGCATACTAGGCTACGCCTCTGCGAGGTCGGCCTCTTTCCCTCGACATGTATATGAGTAGAGCAATGACCAGAACTTCAACGGGGTGGCTACCTCTGCACCAGCGCTCAAAAATTTCAGACTTCGGCTGGTCGAATTCGAAATGCATTGTCTCTCGTTCAAAACCACTGATAAATATGAGGGTGATCGTGACAGGATTAACCATTAAGGCTATCCCCCTAGTGCCTTGTGCATTCGTCCTTTCCACGCGTGTGAGAGGGCTCTTCCCATGGGTCTGGCTGCTCGAGCTTGCTCCCATCTTAATGGTGAGGAGATGGGAACATGTTGCTTGTATTTAAAGCCCTGCCAAGCTCTTTGTCGCGTGGTCTAGCTACGCTATGTGGCACCCCATTCAGGGTTTTGTGAAAATCATTGTTAATATAGCAAAACAATTTTTTTATTAAAAAAAAAAATCTTATTTTTTTTAACATAAGAAAAAAAATTGTTAATATAGCAAAACAATAATATCAATATTTTTTATAAAATTATAAGATTATATCTTGATAATTACAACAAAACAAAACAGTGTTCAGTGTTATAAAGGTATTTCTTTCTATTTATAAAATTATATATTAATTATTACAGCAAAACAGTATTAGAAGGATTCTTCTTTCTATAAGATTATAAATCTAATTTTCAATTAAAACTTAATAATATTATAATTATTTAGCAATTAATTTTAAAATAACAGTTGTTATTAAATCAGATTATACTAAACTATTTTATTTTCATCTCATTATTTTACAAGTGATATTATAACTGTTGAGCAACTAATTGTAGAATACTTTACCAGTGTTATTATACAATACTTTACAAGTGGTATTATAGTTGTTGAGCAACTAATTTTAAAATCACACTTTAAAATTGTTCTTTATATTAAATGATTTTTTTGTCCTCTCGTTACTTTTCATTTTGCATTTCAAAACATTTTAATGGAGATGGTGGTTTTTTAAGCTAATGAACAAAGAGATACAACAAATATATATTATTGTATTATTTAATAACATTAAAACTGTCACACATTGGATTCCTGTATATATTCTTCCATCATTTAATAACACAATTAGAACTGTTACAGATTGGATTTGGACTCATCATGAATAGACAGTAAATTTGTATTATAGAACATGAAATGAATGGCATTTTTAAAACATGAAATGAATTTCACTGAAAAAAATTGAGCATCATCAAATGTTCATATGATGGATAAAATAAACTTATTTTCAAATAAAATTTTCAATCTGATTCCCAATAAGTTTCTTAAATTGTTTTATGAATAATAAAGGAATATAAAGTATTATATTTTGGTTAATTGGGTTCAAATGGTTGAGTGGGGAAGTTGTTATCCTTCCTACCCAGTTTAAATATCACTTTTGTTACTCAGTTTAAATATCACTTTTATGAGTTATTTTGTGAGTTATTGTTTTTATTGAACAAATTTATATTGTAATAGCTTAATAACTTTAAGCACTTCTAAATCTAAGTTTACCCTGAATACCATTCTTTTCCTAAAAGAAAAAACTTCACTAACACATTATGAAATGATCATTTCTTGAGTAAAACCTCATACAATGGAAAAAAATTCACTAACAAATTATGAAATGATCATTTCTGGAGTAAAACCTCATACAATGGATTTCAGATGATGGAATGATGATAATTAAAATTTCAGATGATGGAATGATGATTTCTTGAATAAGGCCTCATCCAATGGAAGTTCATATCCATTTTCATATTAACAATTCCATATTGCAATTTCACAATGGAGATTGCACAATCCCTCCTGTTAAACTTATTAAAAATACAAAATAAAATCTTATTGCTATGTACCCATTCACAACAACTAGCCTAAAATTCGAACACTCAGGACAAGTAAATACATATAACGATATTTCATCGGGTACTACTGTACAAATACAATACAATCTTTGTGAGAACATAAAGGCATACACACTTGGTTACAGTGCTCCTTTACCATTAATATTACATTAACTTCAAATGCATAAACACAGATGATTAGTTTCTGTACCGTTAAACTACACAATCCATCTGCAAGGCTGTTTCGGCCCTCTCTCATTCGCTTAAACCGCCAGCTCGGAGCAGAAATTACTCTGAAAACCTAATAATGACATGTTACTGTTAGCCTTACAGTGCCAGTCCCCGTAACTCTTTTTTCTTTGTCTAAACTTTATCCGAAACATACAGATCCACGAAAGCTTTGGCTTCTTTATAGTGTTCCCCGCTCGCGACCAGGAGCAAAACCAGCGACTCCTTTACCGTAATTTTCATCAAATTTAACAGCTGATGCCTGGCTCCAGGTATAAACATGGCTGCTTTCAGTTCTGGTATGAAAGCAACCGCTTGATCTAAAACAAAGTCACAGTAATCATTTACACTGTCATTGAAGCCCGGGGAAGAGATCAAGTCCCTCACAATCTCGCCGAAATGATTCTGCATAGAAGAAATTAAGTGGACCTTGAGCCACGCCGAGAGTTTGTCCGATACATGTTTCGGAAGAACCGCTTCCAGCTCTCCATATCCGTTGCTCTTGTACTCCATATCTTCATAGCATTCGTAGTTACAGGGCGCGCCAAGAAAATCGGCCATGTGTGATAAAATTAAACTGTTGGAAATTGAATGAACAGGTCTTCAGTTCGAAACCTGGTGCGACATATAACATAAACTGACCCCAAACCCTCGGCGATGATATATGCAACAGATATTGACACTGCCTCAAATTAATGTTTAATCTTTATGTCACATCACGGACAAGCTCACCCGCACTACTGATGGTACATGGGGAACAACTAATTTTTAGAGTGAGGCCCACCGGAGAAGAAAAAATTTGAGTTTAAAAAAAAAAAAATTAATACTATTTATTTATAAAAATAAAAAAGAAAAAGCACAATTTATAAAATAAAGTTTTGTGGGGAAATAGGGGTGATAGGTGACGGAAGGAGTTTATTTTGTGATTGGATGCCAGGAAACAAAATAAACTCCCTCCCTCACCTATCACCCCTATTTCACAAAATAAAAAGTGCATAGAAGATTAAATGAAAAAGTTGTTTTTAACTTCTTCTTTTTTTTAATTCTAAAATCCATCCACTATTTCAAGATTTTTTTTGGCAGTTGTGTTTACAAGTTGGCCATATAATACTTAGCTTCATTTTTTTCAGCATTTTCAACTTTTTTAAATTTCCTGTATTTTTAAGAAATGTTATTAATTAATTATTTTTTAAAATTCATCAATCTATTTTATGATGGAAGAAATATAATAAAACTATTTTATGATGGAAGAAATATAATAAAAACTTATTTTTGTTTATAATAAAAAAATATTTGAAAAGGTATAACTAATAGAAACCATTAATCTTAATTTCATATTTAAATTGAAACTTGATAATAATCTTAATCTTAGAACGAACAATTATGATATTAAACTATTTATTAAAAAAGGAAGAATAGAATAAAACACTGGAATACGATAAAAGAGTGGAACCATCCTACTGTAAGTAATTTATTATGAAAAACGATGAATACAACCAGGTAAATTACAAATGAATACGAGAATAAAGATGATAAGAATTATTAAAAAAAAAAAAGCTATAAACACCGTTGAGTAAATTACAAATTAAGCAATATTAGGTAAATTATTTTAAACGAACAATTTAATTAACACTTCTTAGTAAACTAAAAATGAGTATAAAACAAGTGAAAAGAATATTTAAAGAATTTTAAAAATTCTACATTAAGTGAATTACAAATAAATAAATAAACACTTTTTCATACAAACTGATCTATAAATATTTTTTGGTCGACAAAACAAACTTTTCAATAAATATTTAAGTTTATTTTTTATTTTTCGACTAGACAAAATTATGCCGTACTCCATTCACTTTCTTGAAATGTCAAGATTTTAACTTATTCTGTTCTGTTCAAATGACCAAATGCATTGAAATTTGCAAATTCAAAATAATAGAATGAATTGAAAAAGTGATGTTCAGGTTTTCTTGATCTATGGCATGTGCTTTCCACTCATATGCTTTAATCAGCCCCATCACTGTACAGAGTAAGCTTTGATCTGTCCCTTCAAACTTCATATGCTTTAATCAGCCCCATCACTGTACAGAGTAAGCTTTGATCTGTCCCTTTAAGCTTCACTGCTAGTGAATAATGGAGTGACTTAATGGTGGACAACCTTTTTCTTGACAGATTACTGTTGGAGCAAGCCAAACTTTAGCTTGTACAAACCACCTGGTCGATTTCTGTACCAGAAATATAGAATTTTATTTTCAAAAGAAACTTGCCTCTTAGTATATACTAGATGAATTATCAGCGTACTGCATATACGAAGGTGTACGAAGGCTTAAAAGATTGAATTCCTGAACCAGAACTGAATTAAATCTTTATTTATCACTCGAAATGTTTCTAGCTACTTGATGCATATACGAAGGTATACGAAGGCTTAAAAGATTGAATTCCTGAACCAGAACTGAATTAAATCTTTATTTATCACTTGAAATGTTTCTAGCTAACTTGATGCATATACGAAGGCTTAAAAGATTGAATTCCTGAACCAGAACTGGATTAAATCTTTATTTATCACTTGAAATGTTTCTAGCTACTTGATGCATATACGAAGGCTTAAAAGATTGAATTCCTGAACCAGAACTGACTTAAATCTTTATTTATCACTTGAAATGTTTCTAGCTACTTGATGACACAATATTTTCAGACAAAAGAGAAGAACAATAATAATATTTTCACAGCATTACAATTCTATCTGCATTACCGGAGCCGAGAACCACCGGCTCGAGTTTCTATAGCACAAATTACTCCAAAAACCGCATAAAAGCTTACTACATTGCATTACATTTACGTTTCAGAACTCGAGTCCCGGTTCTTCTTTGGCTAAACTGTATCTGTAACATACAGATCTACGAAGGCCTTGGCGTCATTATAGTTTTCGCCGCTCCCGACCAGCAGCAAAACCAGCGCCTGCTTTACCTGCATTTTCATCACATTTAACACCCGGTGCCTGGCTCCAGGTATAAACATGGCCGCTTTCAGTTCCGGTATGGAAGATGTCGCTTGATCTAAAAGAAAGCCGCAGTAATCGTTGACAGTGTCATTGAAGCCCGGAGAAGAGATCAGGGCCCTCGTAATTTGCCCGAAATGATTCTGCATAGAAGTAATTAAATTAGCGTGGAGCCACGCCAAGAGTTTGTCCATTACGCGTTTCGGAAGAGCGGCTTCCATGTCTCCATATCCGCTGACCTCGAACTCCATGACACCACTGCAGTCGTAGTTACAGGGAGCGCCAAAGAAATCAGCCATGTGGAACAGAACAGGCAGACAGACAGACAGATTTGGCAGGTATTCAGTTCGAACCCTCCAGAGAAATATAAAATTACATATCCCAAGGACGCGCGCCAACGATATAAGCAAAAGACAGTGCCACAGCACCGCCTCAAATTAAAGTTTAAACCTTTATGTCACTTCACTGGCAAACACAGCCACAGTTGTTGTAGAACATGATGGGCAATCCCTAATGGAGACACGTGACATGGAATCTCAGTTGGGGTCCACCCTCAGGGAGTTTCACATGCCATTGTTTGGCATACAAACCCAAGTCTCCCTTAGATTGGTAGGAATAAGGTAACGTTAACATCCACCCTCCACTTCCTAAGGTAAGGTTAACATCCACCCTCCATCAAAGATGAGTATAGATATCCTTATCCATTGCATGTGCTGGAATTGATGGTGAACGTCATTACTGTGGGTACCATGCACATTCATTACTATGGGTGCAAAAAATCATTTCACGTACCACGCACTTTCTATTTAGAAAAGAAAAGATGGGGAAGAGGATTTTTTAATTCAAGAATTTTTAGACGAGTGGATATTGTGTTAATATGAAGTTACGGTTACTTGGCACCCACCAATCAATCAAATAAACTCTAATGGAATATTTTATTTATCATTAAAAAATAAAAAGTCAAGCAAACTGGGGTTTTGTATTTTAGTTTTATGTATAAAGTTAAAGTAGTTTATTCGAAAAAAGTACATGATTCTTTTGTTAAAAGTGCAACCATGATTAATATGGGATATTTGATTTTATTTTAAATAAATTTGCACTAAAATTGCTTTTTAGTTTTGAAGAAACAAGCTAACTTCCAAGATTAAAAGGTATCTCTTAAAACAAGATAACTGTATTTTGTTTTTACATGAAAATGCAACTCCACATCAGAGTAGATTGAAAAATGTTACTAATAGTATAACCTTCACATTTAGTAACAAACACTTTTTCATATTTAAAAAATAAAATTAATAGTGTAAATGTCATATTTAAAAAATAAAAAATTAATAGTGCAAATGTGTGAAGGATTTCTCTCAACCTGTAGGGAAGGAATGCATATGGATGGATCTCGATCATAAGGAATTGGAGAAAAGAATCCCGTATACAAAGATATATATATATATATATATATATAATTACGCTTTTTATTTATTTATTTTGTGATTATAATAATGTCAAGATTAAGTCATATATGAAAAACATAAATAGATAATAATAAAAGAAATATTTAATTTAAAGTAGAAAATATATAATATAATAAAATAATTTTTTGAATATATAGATTGTGAAGAAAAAAAATTAATTATAAAATATAAATAATTATAATAAAATCAAATATATAATTTATATATATATATATATATATATATATATATATAATCAAATCAATAGTATTTTGGATATATATAGATGAAATTGAAATAAAAATTGGATAGATAAAAATATTGAAGGTGAAATGTGAAGAGATATAAAAAAGATGGGAAAGGTAGTATAATGATTTTATTGAAAGGAATAAAAAGTTAGCTTTTCTTATGGTTGTTGAGGTTTGAAATAATTGGTTGTGATGTTAATGTTAGTTTGTATTTAACTTCACGACCAAGATGATTTTTAATACCTACTGTATTTCAGATTTAAGACTTTTGTGGGATGGTACATCACCAAGAAAAAGGCAAAGACAAAAGAGAGAAGAGAAATTGATCAAAATTCTAAAAACTTAAAAATATATATAAGATTTATAATAAAGAGAAAAAGGAAAAAATCTGTCATTAAAAGGGCTAAGTGAAACAGTTAGTTAAACCTACCAAAGTTTATTAAATTAACAAACAAAGAAAAAAAATGGCACAATAAAAAGACAATAAAGAAAATGTATATATCAATATATACCTAAAACAAAACAAAAACACAAATAAAATAAATTAAAAAAAAAAACACACAAAAGTAAAACAATTTTGAAATAAAAAAGAGCAAACAAGAAAAAAAGATAAATAAATAAAATATAATAGTAATAATAATATCAGTAAATGCAATGTCCCCAATGTGTAGGACAGTCGGTGACGGAGTGTGTTGTTAAGCCACTTCGTGTTGTTAAAGTCATCGGTTCGAAACCTACGGCGACAAAAAATCCAACCATGTTAAGGGTTGGGGGACAAAAAATCCAACCATGTTAAGGGTTGGTGTGGCTCAGGCCAGGTTAATCGCCAGGTTAATCGCGTAGCCAAAAAAATATAGATCTTTCCAATATAGATCTTTCCACTAAAATCATGTAAACACCTTGTCATTTCCTCATATCAATGTGATCTTTAAAATATTTTAGATATTTCCTAAATGTTGTAAGGAGTCTAAACATTGCTCCAACATTCTTCTTTCTAAAATCCTTTGCAATCTCATGAACATGAAGGGAGATGTTAGATATTGTTCTTAACAAGTTTTACCAATATTTATGTTTGTTCAAAATAAATGTAACATTGGACTTGGAAAGAATGCTCAAGCAAGTGGGGATAGGTGTCAACAATGTATTATATTCTTAACAAGTTTTACCATATTTACATTTGTTCACATTAAATGCAATATTGTTAGAAAGAATGCTCAAGCAAGTCAACATAGATGTCAAAAATGTATTGTATTATTGGCAAGTTTTACCAATATTTGTATTTGTTCAAATTAAATGTAATATTGAACTTGGAAAGAATGTTCAAACAAGTGGGGATAGAAAAATTTGAGTCCCGGATAAACCATTGGGGAAACAAGATGTTAACTTTGGGCGGTCGTCTTGTGCTTCTTAAGGCAGTGCTTGAAACGCAACTGGTGTACTGGTTAGCTTTGGGTCATGGTCCGAATTCGATTCTGAATACCATCCGTAAGATTTGTTTTACTTTTCTGTGGTCAAGTGGGAAAAAGAAGAAAAAGTTCCATCTATGTAACTAGATGCGGTCTCGAAGCCAAAGTCTCACAGTGGTTGGGGCCTGCGCAATATCATGTTGTTTAGTAAGACGCTGGCAACAAACACGATGTGGAGAGCATTAACAAAGACAGGGATTTGGCAAAATGTTCTAAAAGATAAATATTATCCACACTTCCCAGTCTAGACCTGGCTTCGATCTGTGGATCCTCTTCGCCAAAAAGGCTCATAAACCTGGAAAAACTTATGCAATACTTTACCTATTATTCTACTGTGGTTGGCTTGGAAACTGGGCAGATGTCATTCTGTCATTTTGGGTAAAGACATGATTCTAGGCATGGACAGGGATCCTTTTTATCTGAAGAGCTTATACATAGGTTAAATCTAAGAAGCATTTACTTCCTTTACCAAGCAACTTCCCAAACTTTTGGTGTTGGTATAGGAAAGAGGTGGTTGAGCAGGGAAGATATGATTTTATCTCATAATCTTAGTGAGGAATGGAACAACTACAAAGCTCTTCTGGCAGAATCGGGTATCTCTCTTGACAACAAGCCTGATGAATTGATCTGGACTAGAGGAGACAAGTCGGGTGTTATTACGTCGAAGAACATATATGTAGCCATGTCAAATTATCTTTGGGAAAAGACTCAAGAAAGCTGGCGAAAAAAGCTTTGGAAGTGGGATTGTCCCCTGAAAATAAAATTATTCTCCTGGTTGTTAGCAGCTGATAAAGTCCTTTCATGGAAAAATCTACAAAAGCGTGGTCGGCAAGGCCCGAGCATCTGCATTCTGTGTAAATTTCATGGTGAGTCCACAAAACATATTTTTCTAACTTGTATTTTTTCCAGGTCTGTTTGGAGGGATCCAAAACAAGCGATGGCATTGGAGAGCAGCTGGAATGGTGTTACTATTACTGATTCCCTAAACTTATGGGCCAAACAAAATCGTAGCCTACCATCGCTGCCAGCTTATGCATGCTGGTACATTTGGGCGAAAAGGAACAGGGCCATCTTTGATGGAACGAGCCCTTCTATCAATCGGGTTGTCTATCTCACGCGTTGTGTGATGGACCAGTGTTGGAAATCACACAAGCAAAAAAACACGCAGCTTTTAGACCCTCCAATTCCTAAAAACAAAATCTGTGCTTGGTTCGATGGGACAGCTCAACTAGCCGACAATCAATGTGGGGCCAAAGGCATCATTAAAATAAATAATACTCATGTTTGTAGATGGACATTAAACTGTGGAGGAGGCTCCAACACAAGGGCAAAGCTCCTGGAAGCTTGGTCTACCTTAGCACTAGCTGAAAGATTCGCTATTAATGAAATCCACATCATGGGGAACTCTATAATAGTCATTGAATGGCTAAAGAAAAAAGTTGATCTCAAAGTTGCCACCCTAGAAGCATGGAAAGAAAGAATCATCGACTTATGCACTCATTTTAGCTCCATCTCTTTTGATCATATTTTCAAGGGAAAAAACCAAAAAGCTGACTATCTATCAAAACTTGCTTTTCACAGCGATCAAGGGAAAATCATCTATAATATTTGGGTGGATGGCCGCAAGGGCCCTACAATGTTTATGCCGCTCTAAATGTGTCTTAAGCAATCATCAGCATTATTTTCTCTTGTGCATCTATTTCTTCCTAGGCTTTTTGGAAAGTATACTTGTCAGAAATGTAAAGTTAGACGATAAACTTTTGTGGATTTTGCATAGAGGTTTTTTGCTTTTATGAAGTATCCGAAACAGTTCTGTCTATAGGATCGTTGTTGTAATTTTGGTCTCAGACTTGTGGAGGAACAAAAAGAGAAGTACATGTACACAATTTATATTATGCTTAATATAAATGGGGAATTTTCATTTGGAAAAGTGGGGATAGTTATCAACAATGTATTATATTCTTGACAAGTTTTACCAATATTTGTAATTGTTCAGAGTAAATGTAATATTGGAAGAATGCTCAAGTGGGAATAGGTGTCAACAATGTATTGTAGTCATTTCTATTTGTTCAAAGTAAATGTAATATTGTACTTTGGAAAGAATGCTAAAGCAAGTCAGGATAGGTGTCAACAATGTATATTGACGCAACACTTTAACTTAATTGAGAAATATGAAAACTCCTAATTTCAAAAAATCATAAATTAAATCTTAATATAATAGTTCAACTCATTTGTCCATTATCTATTTATATTTCACTAACATATAGTATTTCCTATTATTTATTATAAATATTGTATTTTTTTAAATAAACATATAAACATTATCCACCATATAAATGTTACCACATAACATATCACATATAAATGTTAGCACATAACAACATATCATAAATGTAACATGATCTTTATCATAAATGTAATTCACTACTTTCATAAAAAAAAATGATAAAGTAATACACTACTTTCATGAAAAATTAGATAAATAACTTCTGACATCAAATAGTTATTTCTATAAATATATTACAAACTTAAGGAAATATAAATTTCCTTATGACAGACGCCAGAGAGTTGGCCTTTACTTAAAAACAGCTTACCAAAACAACCAAAACAAGGTTAAAGTTGACTAATAGCATTACACAGAGAGATTCTTTTATCCTTGTGGTCAAATAGAGGAAAAAGATCACGGTTCATACAACTACATTACACTATCGGCAAAGCCAATATGCATAATTTCATATCAAACAGATACAGCAAATTCTTGACCCAATTTAGGAATAATGATGCATTATGATCATTAATAAACGATAAGATGAACAAAGCTTAGCGTTTATACCTTCTAACCAAACTAGATCTGTCACCATAGTTACATATACATTTAGTATCCAATAGGGAAGCTCAAGTTGCTCAATTCATCAATGTTACATAGAGATGCAGACACCATTTTGCAAGTCATAGAAGAATAACAAGGAACAATACATAAATTGCATCATGTCAAACTACAAGGCCAACCACTTCAAAGCAATTATGTCAAACTACAAGGCCAATCACTTCAAAGAAATTATGTCAAACCACAAGGCCAACCACTTCAAAGCAATTAGTTGTTGGCAGTTAATTATTGGATGGACCAAATGGTGGAGTGCCGTCATTCTGAAAAGGGGCCTGATCCATCCGATGGACACTCACAAGTCAACATCAACCAATTGATTTTGACCATCAGGAAGCTGTTTATAATGGCATGTGTCGATTGATTAAACCATTGAGCTCCAAGTAGAGAGTTCTTCAAATTCATAAGCGGAGATAAAAAAAACAGTACAGGGGCTTAGAAAATCCAATAGGTAAGTTTTTACATAGCAAATCCTTTTCCCTGTAAATCTAATTATTCCTTCAATTTACTTATTCCTTCAAGGGTCATAAGATCAGGCTCAAGAACTCGAGGCTCTATACACTGGATATTTTATTGCAATGATATATCTCTGCAGATTTTCTTCGTTTTTCCTATTGGTTGATGTAAGGGTGTAATTTTTGAAATCAATTCATTCCCTATGACGTTCTGGTCAATTCTTATTTTTTACTTTCATCTTACTTCATTGACAGTAATGTATCATTTGACTGTTAAAACAGATGTGGTCCTATTACTAAACCACTAAAATGCAGTTTACAAGTTCTTCCATTAAGATTTCAGGATCTATTGGCCACAAACTAACAAGCCAAAATTCAACTCAAACCCTTCTTGTTTTGGTTATAGAGATTTAGGATTAGACCAAAGAAATCTAAATGTGAACTACATAAATGTTTGAATTGCTTGCAATAGTTCCAAGCCAAAAATCAACTCAAACCCTTCTTGTTCGATCCTAGAGATTTAGGGATTAGACAAAAAAGTCTAAATGTGAAAAGTCAAAATAATATTTCACAAACTTTTAATATTAAAAATCAAAAGCAAACATCCATCGTTCATACATGCAGGATGAACAAACTCAAAATCAAAACATTCCCAACCTCTCATTCTGTCCATGGTTATTACATGCAACGACTTATTAAAGTTTCAATTCTAGGTACATATAACAGCAGCATTACAGTAAAAATGCAATGATGCCAAAGTAAGGCAAGTGCTATCATTCTAATTGGGTAAGCATTGCAATTATGTTAATTGCTTACACAAACTGAATGTAAAAGATCATATCATGCTGACAGAAACAAGTCAGAGATTTTCAAGGAAATTAAACAATTAAAACTGCCCATGCTGACCAACTAAATACATAGGGCATGTCCAAGTAAATAGACGACCTGATAGAAAACTGAGATCATGCAGCTGATCAAGTTCAAAAGTAGATTAGATCCAAATCAAACAGAGAAAATCCGCAATTCAGGGCAACTATTTCTAGATAGACCTAAGCGCAGAAAGGAAACTAGCAAAAAGTAGGTCACGCTACCATCCACTATAAATAACAACTAAAGGAGCGCATCTAGAATTTCTTGTCCTTCAGCGGGCCTCTTGGAATCTTGCTCAACACTTTGGCATCAAATGTCCCGTAATGCTTCTTAGCTTCATCCATTGCCTTGAATGTGAAGGCATCAACCTGATCTTCATATTTTTCATAAAGCACGGGCACTGTATGTGCAAAAACAAATGCTGCACAAAACAAGAGCACAACCAATCAAATTAATTTTGTATTCATTCCAAAATTTGATGGAAAACACTTCACAAGAATTAGTTGCCACAATATATTATCTTAAAATAACAAGCACAGCCATATGTGGGACTCTCAATTAATTTTTCCTATTCAGCTTAATTTAAGCAGCCCAGAGACCAACTCCACTCATGTGGCAGAAAGTCTAATATTGGAACTATTGCAAGCAATTCAAATATGGAGCAAAGTCAGAAAACTGTTAGTAAGTCTATAAGCATGTCAAAGAGACCTCGGATTCCAGCAGGTATTGAAAAAGAGGCTCTGTATCTACTTAAGTCCATAGTGGTTAAGGCTGCTAAAGTCGCCTGACTAGACATTCTGTCATGCAAAACTGATTGCAGAATTCTAACTGAGTGCTACTAATGGATAGGGTAGGGTCCTAGACCTTAACAACCATATATAGAATGAGCTGCTACACACTGAAATTGGAATATGCCTGGCTATGTACAATTGCTAAGAATCACTAAACGTAAAGCAGCCAGGAACACAAATGAATTTATATTTAAAAGTTCAAAACCATAACCAGTAGCATGACTAAGCAGATGAATACACAAAATTATGCTTACTATGATATATGCAACAAAATTACTTGAACTTGTCATAACAAAGTGGTTGTGAGAGCCTACCCTAAAATAGGAAAATCAAATGTGTACAGAATGTAACCAGGATTGTTCTTACCAACATAGAAGAGAGTCAAGAAATTAGCCCAGCTGCCAATCACAGAAAGAATCCAGAGACCTGCAACAACCTGTAACAAAACAAGGGTTACCATTGGCATGGGTAATGCTTACTGAAAAGGAAATATTCCAACATCCATTGGCCCTCTCTGCAAATTTTGTAAAATGAGATAATTTTATATTCACTCTGAGTAATCTGTTTCGTCAAATAGCCTTGATGATTTTCTGGCTTGAATTTACGTCAAACATATGCATATGCCAGGCAATCTTGTAGGCCATGATATAATTTTTCCAAGTGTTCTACATCGGTAGAATGTTTTATACTGCATAATTTTTGGTTTTAGCATTTACCCAACAGCCTGATTAGTAATGAGTGTTTCTGAAGATATATTTTTGGCTTCTTAATACTGATTAGAATAGCTAGATATGTTTACAACTTCATTTCACATTGGTGCCAGTATATTTTCTTTCATAGTTGTCAAGTTGTCACACTTCTGCAGTTCGTGAGCCTCTAAATGTCATCTGATTTTTGCCTACAACGGTTTTTTTCCAATTGTAACTGGTCATGTAACCATACTTGTAGATTTATTGAGCATCTAATGCCAGAGGTGTGCGTAGCATATGCTGGTTCCAATTGAGAGAATCACACACCATTAAAAGCAAGCAAAATATTGAACTAACAGATATAGCTGAAGATCTGAGATACACATACCATGAGAAACTTTTTCAAATCTCTCCCAGATGCAACATCGTGTATAACAGTAAACAATCGGTTGATTTCAAATCTGAGAGCAGAAGCAACATCCTGAAATAGTTGTTCAGAAAATGATATCTGAGGGATACGAACCGGTTGTCTGCCCATGCAAGAGAATTTTCAGTCAGACAATCAAATTTATGTCATGAACTTTGCTTATATCTACCAAATGAAATCATCTTTTCTGAAGAACTGTTATTGTTGAGATAAGTGTGTAAAGTTTCAAACTGCAATTAAAACTTCAACAAGAGCACAAGAAAATGGCACCAAGGCCAAGGAGCACGAGAACTTACTTGTTAATAAAGGCTGATGCGTTGGACCAAACAAACAAGATCGTGATGCCAAGTATGAGAACATGGCAAATAAGTGTCAGTAGATAATAACCAAGCCACTCAAATAGGAGCCACATAACAGTAGCACCGGCAAGAACACCTGCTGAGGTTTGCTTGTTCCTCCATAGTATTACATCCGCGGCTACACATCCGATCTAGGGTTTTAGAATCATCTCAAGATGGCAATGAGCACTTAAAACTACTTAGCAATGAAATAAAAACTAAATGATCTGAAAATCCAAATCAAGGTTTCAAAATAATCCTCCAAACTAACCTAAAAATTAGGATCAGAAACACATTTTCATTAGAGGCGGTCAAAAAAGTGAAAATCAAGAAACACATTTTCATTCGAGGCGGTCAAAAAAGTGAAAATCAAGAAACACATTTTCATTCGGGGCGGTCAGAAACACATTTTCATTCGAGGCGGTCAAAAAAGTGTAAATAATATTTCAGAGTATGCATTTATTTAAATATTCTTCAATTTTCTATAACAGTCTGTAAATAATGCTTCAGCATTCTATCTGAGCAAAAATTTAAGTAATAGATTCATCAAACCGCTGTAAATACTAATTCAAATCAAGATGCAGAGAATGCTTCAAATACTGTTTGTACGAGTTCAAATGCTTGAAAAGCAGGTCAAAACCAATATTAATTTATGCTTCAACAGACTCTAAAACTGAAGACGAAGACTTCGTTATACACTGTAAATGAATGACTAATTCAAAAAAATAGAATCGGAAAGTAAACATATTACATTTGCCTCCTCCGAAAAGCGTATGGACGGGCTTCTCGCGGCCGAAGAGACGTTTGACCGAAGATGAAATCGAAGACGGCTCGAGTTTCTTTGACTCGGGTTTCTTTGATTTCTCGTCATCCGAATCAGAAGAAGACGAGTCGTGCCCGGGAAGTTTTTCGGCGACCTTCTCCATCACACTGTCTAGAAAAGACGCTGCCTCCTCTGGATGCTCCCCCATTTCGACTAATAAACCTGAGAGAAAAAAGAAAAAACCGTAGAAATACGTTCAAAGCTTGCTACAAACTTAGATTTACAAGTAAAAGAGAAGCAAAAACTTGCCAGAAAATGGAGAATCGATGCACTACAGTTTGATCGCAGGAAATAACGAAATATTTAAGAGGACTGTTGCTGAAGAAGGCCGATTCAAGAAGATCTTAAGTAAATACCTCTCCGACGCACTCAATTGACGGAATGTTACAGAGACTGAGCGTCTCGCGGCTTCAAGTGGCCCAAAAGAGATACTGCAAAAGTATAAAGCTTAGGGATCTCAAATTTCTTTGTCAAAGCTTCAAATCCAGCCTTAAAGAGCTGCGATCGGGCTGCAAAAGCTACTTAAAGATGCTGCCGGAATGAAATATGAATAAAAGGGTTTCTTCCGAGCAAAGTTTTACCGTTGATAATTTCGCCGGATTCAACAAATCCACGGAGATCTTCTGCCTTCAGTTTACTGGGGCCAAACTCCTGTGATGGCCGATATTCTCGACAATGGCACTCGCTTAAAGATTTCCCGCACAGAGCTTTTCCAGCCGGGTTCAGACGAATTTACAATGCATTCTCGAGCTATATTTCGCTCAGGGACATAGGATTAAATACGGCCGTTGATTGGGCGCGCTGGCTTAATCTGAGCGGTGGGATCGCCTCACCAAACCCTGTTCACAGTTTTCTTTGGTTGAATCTGACTCTGCTAAATATCCGACGGGTGAAGGTGATCCTCTACTCTCAACCGTGCGATATGTGGGAAGCCCGCTAATGGATCTCAACCGTTGGATTTGAAAGATGTGATGAAGTTAGCGAGGCTAAATGATAAAAAAATTGATGACGTGTCAGGTGTCTAATGGAATGAAGATTCACAAGATTCATTTTGATCCTATTTTTCCGGTATTAATTTATTAATTAATAAAATTAATTGAATTTGTCCATTATTTGATGGTATGGGTGATATAACTTTGGACTAAGACGTATAAGACTTTCGTAGTGGGATAATTTATTGATCCAAGTAAGGGAGGATTTAGGTTTATTTTCTTTTCACTCGATGTAGAGGTTTATTTATGGGCTTTTATAATAATTGAAAATATTTATTCATGGGTTTTTGGGTTTTTAATAGTGACAGAAAATATAAAAATTATAGAATAAATGGAAAAAGTGTGTATAATAAATATGATGAGGTATTATCTTGTATGTGTAATGGTGTAATTTGGTATGGTATTTTATTTTTGTGTATCTAACTTTTGCATAGGAGCACAAGGGATACTAAGCAGTTTGGGATATTAAGAGTTAGTTTTTCTTAGATATAAGGAAACACATTACCAACACAAGTTTTTATGGACATTTGGTAGGAGTGACACTTTACCTCCTTATAGATTACTTGTGGGTTATTTTAGGTGGCATGATTTTCTTTGAATAAGGGTGATGAATCCACATGCATTCCCAAATAATAACCAATAATAATTGTCTCTTGTAATTAACAAATGAGCTTTAATAAGTTTTACCGTGTTCAAAAAGAGATGATAAAACATTACTTTGGACCTCAAAATAAGTTTGAAGTCAAATTTATAATGGAGAATTATTTTTTAATGAATCTTTAAAGTTTTTTCTCTCTACTTTTTAAATAAAAAATAAAAATTACAAAAACCAGAGTTGAATGATTTGATAATTACTTTTGTAAAATTAGTTTTTTTATTCAAGTTTTTTTTTTTCTAAATAATATCTATATCTATAATAATAATTTAATTTTGAGGCCCCGGATGGGGTGACACGCGGCAACGCCTTGCCACATGGCTCGGCATCAAGCCACAGCTTAAATGTTGTAGGCCGCTCCCCATCCCTTCAACATTTACGATGGTAACAGGCCATTACAGCCGCTATACGGAGGTGGGACTTCTCCCTCGCACGAACGCACTAGCACAGCCAGCATTCAATATGACAAAGTTAATAGGAAGCCATGCGATGTCGTCATTCGGAAACCTGAAAGTTGGAGAACCTGGACAGAGCTGGTTCATTTTCGTTTTGGACCTCCCCGCTGGTTGGGAGCTCTGGTGCAGTTTTCTCTGTATCTCCATTCACCCCTCATCCGCAATGACAAGGAAGCGAGGCAGGCCTCGTCGAGGCTCAGCCTGGTACACCCACAAAGAGCAGAGACAAAGAAGACAGAACCTTGAGTGTGCTCTGTCAATGGCGACTTCCATCCTCCGGCAGAGAGCAAGAGCTGATCGCTTGGCACTCCATGTCACTATAGCTGAGCCTGGGATAGAGCATAGCACACACACCCTTGCAATTGAGCCTGGAAGTTGTCTGAAGGGAGGAGCTGCGGACGAGTTCCCAACCTGTTGTGTCGAAGAAACGTCGTACCCGAAGGATTTCGCGACCACCCTGGAACCTCAAGCCACTGTGCCTGAAACACAGGCTAGAAGCGGTCTGAAGGGAGAGCCTGCAGAAGAATTCCCAATTTGTTATATAGAAGAAATATTGTGGACGGGTGACTACAGCCCCACCCGCCATGCTGAGAAGGCAACGAGCGAGGATGAGGCTCGGGACAGTGTCTGCGTAGAGATGAATGTGGACGAGACCAGAGCAGGGATGAACGTGGACGCGGCCAGAGCAGGGATGAACGTGGACGAGGCCAAAGCAGGGATGAACATGGAAGTGGGGAATGAAACCTTCGGCGAGGCAGTAAACAATGATTTGCATGGTCCACTCCTTCGTGCAGAGCATCTGGCTCTCGTGTTCGAACTCTAAGGCCACATGGCAGACCAGGAGCACAGAGCCCTCCTCATGGGACAGCGTCTGGAACTGCTCCTTGACGCGTACTCCAATGCTCCAGCAAAGCGGAAATGTCCAATGTGTGTGCAACCATTTGCCATCCCGGCCAAATCCACATGTCAGAAAGGCAATTGCGACAGGTCACCGGATATCTGAGTTTTCCTATGCTAGTTTGTTTTTCATCATGTTGTTGCTCAATGTTAACTTGAACTATGGCCATCTATCCTGGTTTCCTTCAGGCAGTACAGAGGGCAAAACAATTTTTAGCTTATCTTCCTAGACATATTTCACCCCAAACTATGTTGGTTTCTGGTAAAATGGCAGCATCTTTGGTGGCTCAGGACGACAATATCTCTGTGTATTTTTGTCTATGTTTCTTTGTCAACTTAATATAGCAGGTACTATCCCTTTTTTACTTTAATTTTGGTGGCTCAGGATGACAATATCTCTGTGTATTTTTGTCTATGTTTCTCTGTCAACTTAATATAGCAAGTACTATCCCTTTTTTACTTTAAAAATAATAATAATAATAATAATAATTTTGAGGTCACACCGAAGACAAACACTAAATTGATATATGAGATCTCCTTGTTTGTGGGATAAGGGACCCTAAGCACTGCTAATGATATATGAGATCTCCTTGTTTGTGGGATAAGGGACCCTAAGCATTGCTAAAGTCTACGGAGGTATACATACCCTACCCCCTCTAGATTTGAACTTTTTTTTCCACTGAAAATTCCTCTTTTATATTCATAAAAATATAAGTAGTTTTCATACAATTGTCCGAGTGTCTTAGAACTATTTAGATCAGATCAAAAAGATAGCACTAAGCTTAACTATGCTTGTTCTCTCAGAGACATAACAAACTCTGAGAATACAGCCAGAATACAACCGAAAATTACAAAAAGCAAAGATGCTAACTATGCATCCAGACGAGGCCTATTGAACTCAGAAAAGAGAACCTAGATTCAGAGTAATACATAAACTGAGCGTAGGAGAACATTAGAATAACTTTGTGTAATGAGTAGGGCCCTCATTACCAGATTCCCAACGACTAAATATAATTCTTCCCTCTGGATTTGAACTTGTAACATTTTGCATATGCTCATAGCATTTTAAAAAGGTATTTTTGTTCCTTTTCTTGAATATACATAAAAAAAAAATCCCATAAAAGATTGTTGTATATCCTATATATCTTTCTAAGAAAACATCCTCAAAATTGTTCTACATAGAACCAAAAACTAGACTTTTAATATAAAGATATTTCCTACATGCATTTTCGTCTTTTACAAGTATAAGTATATTGAAACATATATGTAAATAGAGTACAATCTAGACTAACATATTCATGCAATTTCATCCACCCTTTCATTTATATTGATCAAAAATAGGTTGTGTACTTGAGCTAGATGCATAAACAAAATTGACTTGGACATAATGCTTAATCATTGTTGATATGTTCTTTATCGGAAGACTAGTTCCATGCTTTCGATCCATATTTATGTATCTTAAACCAACCATGATCCTTCTTTGGATATGATGTATGCATTCCAACTCTTTGTGGACACGTTCAAAGAAAATTGAATTAAACACTAATAGAGAGGAAACACTGAAGATTTAGAATTTCTTTTTTTACTATAAAGTTTAAGAGAATTTTTAGAGCAAGGGTTCCAATGTATTTATTGGACCATTTCCCTTACCATGCCTTGAATATGATGTTATGTGTGTTACTTAAATGAATAATACTACCAACTCCACTCTTTTTAGGGGTTGCCTTGACTAACCCCATCAAAGTACCCCTAAGCTTCAATTTTGTCTATTAGAGGATAAATCAGTGGTCTTCATATAACAATTTTGGTTCCACTTTTGAAACTAGCAAATATGAACTTGGGTCGTATAGCACATTGGATATAAGGAGTATACCTGTCTTTGAAGTTCAGGCATTCCAAGTCAACCAAATGCACCATGAGGTGATTAAGTAAAGGTCTTTAAATTCTTTGGGTACATGTTTTTGAATCCATTGCCTTAAGCATTCTTCTATTGAGTTTCCTTGCCAAATATCTTACATCCATATCAAATTGTCCATTTCACTCCACACTTCTTTAGAGTAAGAGTCAGTCAAAATATATACTCTTGTGTTATAGCAACAACCAGTAGGTTTGATCTTGAGTCTAACTCAAATCACTCTAACCCGTGATTAAAAAATGATCAACCAAAGTATATGATTTTCTCAACTAATTGTAAATTTTCTCACTTATTACTTTTATAAATTTAAAATAATTCACTATAAACTTGAAGAAATGATGAACTTTTTTTCCCTTGTTTCTTCATATCTCTTTCCACTCAACAAACAAGTTAACAATTTATGGAGGCTTTAAGGACTCTAAACAATGCTTCATCTAAATTAAATGGAGAGAGTGTTTTATCTTTTGAAACTAAATTGTTCACTTTACGATACTTCATCATCCCACTTGAAGGGTTTTTAATTATGAATATTTGTAAAGAAGGTATATGTATTGAGCTCATATCCACATCAAAATCTTCATAGCCAAAATCTTCATAGCAAAGGTAAACACCAAGTCTCAATCAATCTATTTATTATTTATCTATTTTTTAAGGTAATCTTTAAAAATTTCATTTTTAAAAATTTCATTTTTAGTGATCATATTTTAAATTTAT
>JZKD02S1050078.1:507068-518640 GCA_000966675.3 Picea glauca | reverse complement strand
ACCGATGTGTTTTATACAACTGACGCACCGATGCCCATAAAACTAACACACTGCAGTAGGGTTATTTCAAACAAAAAAAATACTCTGGTGTGCTACAAAAATAATGACGCACCGGGGCACACATTGCTCTTAAAAATTGCACATTGTGGCAGTGTTATTTATTTATTTATATATATGATGGTGCACTACTTAAACAATTTCACTAGTGCAGATGGTTGCTCCCAAAAAATGGCGAACCGTGGTAAGATTTTTGAAAAAAATACTCCGATGTGCTATGTAAATAACGACACACTGGTGAGACTAGTTATTTAACACATCGTAAAACGGTTAAATTAAAAAAAAATTACCAGCCATATTCTTAATCATGCAGAGACGTCATCCAAGAGAGTAGTAGCAACAATAGGGGCAGAGGGTTGACCTGTACAATGTTGTATGGGATTGGGAGGCAAGGGAGAGGGAGAGGGATTTGTTTCTTGGGGGTTTCTGTGAATTTTTTTGTCTGCATTTCAACTATAAAGACTTGAGTCTAAAGTATAGGAATTTTAGTTGTAAAGACTTGAGTTTAAAGTATAGGAATTTCAACTATAAAGACTTGAGTCTAAACTACAGGTAGTCTATCAAAATTCTAATCTATAATCATCTAAAGCATGTTGTAGACTCAAGTATTTGGTGGACTCTCAAATAACGGGTTTTCTAGCAAAATTCTAATCTATATTAGTTGTTAATTCACAATTGTGTGTGATTATGATGAAAATTTAAGTTTTTATGACCATGATGTCCATGATGAGAATCTTGCTCCATGGGTATCTACTACCGTATGAATCGCCCTTCCCATATCGCCATCATGATCGTCAATGATTATAACCTTGTGTGATCTCATTGTCAATGATCATAACCAGTTTGCATGATCGTCAATGATCATAACCTGCATGATCTCGTCGTCAATGATCATAACTTGCGAGATCTCGTCGTCAATAATTATAAACTGTGTGATCTCGCTGTCAATGATGATAACCTACATGATCTCACCGTCAATGATCATAACTTGCGTAATATCACCATCAATGATCATAACCTTGATCTCGTCATCAATGATCATAACCGTCTCTCAAAATTCTAAACTATAACCATTGCCCGTTTATAATATAGTTGGAAGTTCACCAAATCCTTGAGTCTACAACATGCTAAGTCTAGAAAAATTCTAATCTATATTACTGGAAAATAAAAGTTTCGATAAGTTTTAAAGCATAACGATGCTTATATTTAAAAGAAACCGCACTGGTGCGTTTATAACACTCCAACACACTGAGGTGTTGCATTAATAACCACACCATGACATGATTAAATAAAACAAATACACACCATCGTAGGATTATTTCAAAAAATATACTCCAGTGTGCTCCATGGTATATTGATGCACTGATCAACACACGTTCTCTAAATAGACGCATCATGATAGGGTTATTTAAAATGAAATACAATATGGTGCACTTGTTAAAACCAAACGCACCGGTGATGCTAATAATAGAGCACATTGTGACATGGTTAAATAAAAAATATTTATGAACCATTGTAGGATTATTTCAAAAAGTATATGTCGGTGCACTCCATAGTATATTGACACATTGGGGCGCATCGTTGCTCCAAAGGGAGAACCATGTTAGGGTTATTTAAAAAAAAATTTCCGGTGCCCTATGTAACATTGGACACACCGACGTGTCGGATAATCAACCACACCGTGACAGGGTTAAATAAAAACATTACACACCCTTGTAGGATTTTCTTCAAAAATATATATATGTCAGTGCACTCAATAGTAACCTGACGCACCGATACACACACATTCTATAAAAGGGCGCACTGTGTTTATGCTATTTGTAAAAAATATTATTCGGTGCATTACTGTTGAACCCCTTTTGTGCTTCCCCCCTATTTCTATATTTCCCGTTTATTTTCTTACCTCTTCTATTCCCCTTCTATATTTTCCATTTCCCCATATCTTTTTCCCCTCTTTTTCCCTTTCTTTGTTGTGACAAGATTACCATATCGATTTGTTTTCACTATGTTTGCGTACTTTCAGACTCGCGGACCTTCGGACTTGTATTATGTTTCCTTTGCCCACATATCAGTCCACCCAACACTTAACTTATTTTCGCATCACAAACTTTCATACTTGCGGACTCGCGAACCTACGCATTATACATCCACTTCCCCCTTTGTCTGCCCGACATATTTCAACACTTAGCCATTTCATCAATTCGGACTTTTAGACCTTCAAACTCACGAAACTATTTTTTCTTACTAGTCGCTCACTGTAACTCTCCACCATTACATGTCTCTTCCTTCACATTTTTCGATGTCACATTTAATGTTATCCCTACAGACCCAACTGCTAAATTTATTATTGAAATGGTCGTTAATTAATGATGCTTATACCAAGGCTAGTCATTTTTATTTTGAGTTAATGCTTCCATAAAAATAAATCTAACTTAAAATCATTGTATTGTGCAAAGTAATATTACAAGAGAAGTTGGCCAGCTCCGTGAAGTTAATCATGAGAAAACAATAGTTCTGTGGAGATACCTTGAACCTCTTTGCTAAAGAATACCAGAACTACCACTGGTCTCGCTTATATTGGTATTATTCAAATTTGTTGGGTAAAGAGAACAACACGATGTAGACTTCAAGGAAAATTCTCGCATGATGTGTTCCATAAGTTTTTGAATGCAAGGATATTGTCACCTGGTGCATCAATAAGTTTATTGAAAACATAAGGGTCATCACATTGCATAATAGTTCTCCTATTTAATTGGCGCCTTCAATATTTAGAGAGATGTTGAAATTTCCAGAGTCGATCCTAGTTTATAAAAAGGAGGAATCCATAAATTTCCTAAAAAGCAAAAACAACGGAATCAAAATTCTTCAAGAATATTTGCATGACCTTGCATTAATGCCCGAAGATGTATCCATAATTCAGGTAAGTTCTTTAAAAAATACTTATAAATAATATGTCTGGTTGATTACTAGAATTAATGGCCAAGACTCTACAGAAACCATTCCCTGACTGAAATTGTATATACTGCATTTCGTGGTTCACGAAAATGCGATCTTCAATTAGGTAAATATTATTTCGAATGAAATCACTGCATAGTTGACCAATTTTAAGGCTGGGGAATTTTTTTATACGTCATCTTATTTGATATTGACTATTACATATTGTCATACTTTTGAGGGTTTAAACATTTCCTGAAGAGTGAAAATAAAGGTGGATGTTGTGACCATGTGGCATCAAGCTTTATGGAGGCAGAGAGTTAGCCATCATTTCTATGAGGTATATTATGATTTTGTGTCTAAATTCAAGAAGTTGTTATTTGGGGAAGATACTTCCTAGCTATCATTGGAAGCATCAATTATCTAAAGGGAAAAGGAGTTCTTAATAAAATGGAGGATTACAATATCATCAGGGTTTTTTGCTCTATCGAAAAAGCTATTTTTCTTCCTTATTATATATCTGATAAGTAGTTTATCATTGAGATAGCTAGACAATATAAATTCTAGTTCCACACTTTCTCCGAGAAAAGAAAAAAACAGTTCATACCTCTCCCGTGGAAAGTTAGTGAAATTGTTCTCCAAGGAGTTTCCAAAATAGATGAATATGCTGCTTATTTTGAGCATTCCAACATGAGATTCACAAAGGAAATTAAGGGTTTCGACCCTCACCATATTTTCTATAATCATTTGATTTCAGTTGGGCTTATCCCTACACTCATAAATTCAATCGTAAGTGGAGAAGAGGAGAATGACAACCACAATATAAATAATCATGAAGCTGAGAGAGACTCTGGAGATATAGATACTGTTATAAGTACCACAGAGCACCATAATGAAATATGTAAACCCTCAAGTGAGAAAAATGTTCAGTCACCAGCTGTTTCTCGAAGAAGTTCCCTACCAAAGACAAATCCTCAGCTTGAGACAACTCACACAATAAAAATTCAAAGTAACAATTCAGGAGATGTGGAAGAAACAAACCCTCCTAAGGGGAACCTGGAGAATCCCCATAAGTTAAAAGTTAAGAGAAAAAAGACTAATTCACAATAGGAGGGGGAAGAAACACATGCTCCAGAAAATGATTTGTTATTGGATAATATGGATTTGGATGTAGATATTGAAAATATCACTTTCCAAGATGTAGAAGTATTGGCTAGAGAAAATGTATAACGTATTTTTGCACTGATGGTCTAGGATGAGACATTTTACGATGAAGAAACATTTGTTGTACATAATTCTTCTTTTGATAAAGAATAAAATAATTGATTTTTGAAAGAACTACAAAGAGTAAGAGAGGGAAGCTATGGTCCACCATTGACACTCGAAATATGTTACCTTCTAGATTATCATCTATTCATAAAGTTACATGGGATGCACTTGATGTTTCAATTGCACATATGGAGGAAGCGAATTCTCATTTGAAAGAAAAAATTAAAGAATTGGAGGCAACCCTCATGCCTCCACCTATTCCTGCTTCCCTCGTTGCCATGATTCGTCCCGAAAAAAGTCTTGAAGAAGCCCCAGAGCCAAGTGCACGAGTCAAGGGAATTTCAAATTTAATCATTGCCACTCAACATTTCATTGAAGAGAATATTAAAAAAATAATGTCATTGATTTTAGAGTTGTGGGATATGGAAAAAAGGTTTTGCCTCTCCCGGTTTGAGAATTCAGAATACCATGGAATACTTGAATTAAGATTTGAAAAACAATGAAGGGTTTTACACAGATGGAGTTGTGATGTTTGCAATGAAAGTTTCGGCAATGACAAAGCATATAAGAAAGAAATAAAATGTACCTTCTCCGAGCTGCATCAAAGAATTGAAATCCTACTTGATGGAAATAATTAACATATTAAAAGGATTGTCAAATCAATTGATTGATTTATCAAGAAGGAAGACTAAAGCATATTAAAAAAATCTTGAATTGGATATCGTTGGAACCATTGTTGAAGTCTCGAACCCTAAATATCTTTCAAATCTAATGATCATGACTCAAAAACCTTTAGAAGGACAAGTTGGAGAATTAAAAAAGGGAATCAACTAAGAAGTTTGATAATATGATTGAATTTACACATGATGATATTGACAATTGGCTTGTCGAGTACACAAATAAAAATGAAGATATTGAAAATGTAGTACAAAATTTATCTGTTGATATTGGAGAAAATGAAAGGGAGTTGTTTAATATTAAAATAAAACAAGAATTAATTGTTGCCCCATTGAGGGATTTTATTCAAGAATGGTTGAACAACTCAATTGCCAAGATTTAAGAAATATCAACAGAAGCAGTTACGACCGGTAATCAAACTGCAACAAGCAAGGGTATAAAAGAAACAACAACAAGCAAATGAAAGAGGAGAGATACCATCATAGTAAGTCCATGCTGATCACATACTTCTTCCTTTATTAGTTTTCATCCACTTATTCTTCTTCTTTAACCAGAAAAGTATAACTAAATCCTGATAACATTCTTTTTGTCTTCTTTCCAGATTATGTTGTTCGACATCCACCCCCTTTCTTCCTTCTATGTTCTACTTTATTGTATATGTTTTCTTTGTGGTTTGCAGGGGCCCCAATCCCAGTCCTTTGGACAAATGCCTTTAATTTCAAAGCACTGTAACATACATTATTATTTTTGAGAAATCCCAGAGAACTAATTCAGAATCAATTTTGACTGTATTTTATAACTCTAAGTCTTGAGTATAAAGTATTTGAAATTGATCTATCATAATTTTATTTTGAGATATTTTTGACACTTGAATCCATTAGGACCGAAACAACAACCTCACGAGGACATTAGTCCCCCTTCATTTTTAGAGAGGTGGTTCTCCTCTTTGGCTAAAATATATATCTTTGAATATCTTGGATTAGGGAGAGTGCTAGGTAGCAAACCCCAAATCTTTATTTCTTGGATTTATATGAAAATAGTTCTTCAATAAACCAATATGATCTTTATGTGCAACAAAAGTCTTTTTACAATAAGAAACAATTGAAGGAGGGCTTCAACATCATAATTAAATTGTGATCAATATCACACACAATCTTCTTAATAATATGTAAACACACCCATATCTTCTTCATGAGAAATAGGAGAGAATGATTTGATCATCTCAAATAATTTTAATAGAGTACTGCAATTACTAATAAAATAAAAATTGATAGGTTAACCTCAAATATCTCATACTTAAAACTCAAAGTTACAAGATACAATCAAGATCAACCCCGAAACAATTATTTGTGGGGTTTATTCACGATAAATGTTTTTCATTACGAAAAAATTGACAGCCATGTATGTGGCTACAAATAATCCATGATCACACAAGAAAATTCTGTAGAAGAATACAAGAAAAACACTCAATAACGCAACCTTGTGCCCAACTCTGAGATTCAAGCATAAAGCTATGAGAAGTGGTGTAGAAGAATATAAAGAATGGAGAAGATGGAGATTTATTTCTTTTGATCAGAAGCTTGATTGTGTATCCATGGATGTACCTTATCCTTCCTCTGATTTTCTGCCCTACCCATCTCACAATACTGATTATTGGGCCCTTTGATGAAGACTCTCTTCTCTTTTTAAGAAGAGATTTTCTAACTACTTGAGTAGTTAGGGTTTTCTTCCTGTCTTGAAATTTCCATACAAGTTTCTTCTTGAAACATTCCATTTAATTAGTGCCTCATTAATTCCTCATTAATGAAATTATATCATCAATATATACATATCTAAAATGGATCCCTTTCCCCTTTTAATAATTTTTTTTAAATAAACTTTTATTTTCACAATTTAATTAATTTCCCATTTAAAATAGGAGGACCGTGTTTTAATTTTATGGGAATGATAATCAAATTTTTATCCATGTAAATCACTTCTCATTTGATATTCATCATATTATCTTTCCAACGATATAATTTTTGCGCAAATCCGTCACCCGGATCTCAAGATATGAGCTCGTGAAGTTGAGTTGTCACGCAGGCCAATTAAAAATGCAGTTGACTAATATTTTAATTTATGAGAAAAATATATCAAATTTCAGCACTTGAAACCTATACCACCATCTTCTACGTCAAAATACATTTCCAACAGTGTAAATGTTGTGTGATTTTGACACCCAGAGCTCACGTTACGACCTCTGCAAGATCAACACTCAACCATCGTCGATCAAAATTGATGGGCAAATGTGGGCCCTTGGATGAATTTCGTGCTTCCCTTCATAAAATTTGAATTTTTGGTTTAAAATTCTATCCCACATGCATTGGGGTATTATATTCTTCATGATGTATAATACTAAGTGTTTGATACACTTAGCAAGAAACACGAGAAGAGAAGAAATTGTGGAGCTTGGAGGATTTGACCCTTGGAAAATTGTCAAATAAAATAACAATTTTTTAGAATCCCGTCATCGTCCACCTCATTCCATGTCATAAATGAGTCATTCCCATGTTTCATCACAGTTATGGTCCATATCATCGCCACATGTCATCACACAGTTTGCTGCCATGTGTCACGATTATCATCTTACCATGTGTCATCATTTGATTGACTACCATGTCACTGCCATGTGTAACCACTTAACATTTGCCACATGTCACCACGTGGTTGGTTGCCTCATGTCATGAACTCATTCATTTCCATGTGTCATATTCTCATTCTCTAGTTTTCATGCCTTGGAATAGCTTTGAGAATTTGGCTAATTATGGGAGATGGGACAAGAGGGGATGAGGGAGAGGAGAGTTGGAGGGTTTGCAGGTTCACGGGGGTGAGGGAAGGGAGGTGAGTGAAGTTAACCATGAAATTTTCATGAACCCACAAACCCGCGGTTGGACGAGTGATCCAAAAAAACTAAGTATAGAGGGGCGGTCGGTCGGACTCACAAGCATCAGAAGAATGGGACATTTGGGAACCCGATATCCGTAATGAGAATAAAAGTTAAGCGATGGTCGAAGTGTAGAACATGGAAGTTGAAGTGCAATGTGAAGGCTGTGGAAAAGGGAAGGATGAGGGCTCAAACCCATGAAACTGAAAAAAATGAAGTGTTAAAATTGACTTATGAGATAAGAAAGTGGGTGGAAATGAAGGCCCACCAACCCGTGAATCCACGAACCCGATGAGGAGATGAGTAGTTAGGGGGGAAGGGGAGAAATGTAGGCGTCGAAGGTAGAGAGTGAAATATGTAGATAACGGGGGAATGTGAGGGTGTGTGAGAATATGAGGGGATGTGTGAGTCCACCAAATCGTGAACCCGATGAGGAGATGAAGGAAGAGTCCCAAAACCATCTAAGTGTAGAGACTAGTGGAGCATATGGAGAAGAGTGGTGAAAAGAGAAAAATGGTTAAGTGTGGAGATGAAAGGTGAGGAAAATAAGTGATGAGAGTACTTCACAATTCGAAAATGGAGAGGAGAACATGATACTTAGAAAAATTCTTCATAATCTCTCCTTCAGACCTTTAGACTAGATCTTGAATAACTTAAGCATACAGAAACAAGTTTTTGATCCAAAAAGTGCATGACAAAGCTGAGACCGAGGGCTGTAGAGTGAACTTATAAAAGTTCAAAAAATGCCTTCTTTTGATATTAATACTTTTATGAATCAAAGAGCGGAAAAATATATATGACCAAATTTTGGTCAACAACTATATAAGCAATACTCTATAAAAGTTCTCTTATGCATACAAACCATCTTCTTTTATTTTAAATGTAATCAAAATTTTTATTTTCACTATGATGGATGTGAGAATTTTTATTTTATTTTCTATAATGTGTGATGTATGAGATTCCTAGTCCGCTTCTCAAGAATTCTCTTTTATAAATACTTTTTACTTTTCAGCATTTTGATCTTTTTTTAGCATTAAATATTGGACTATCTTAAGGTCCTATATTATTATTGATCCAAAATTACAAATAATATCATAAGCCAAAGAGGAGTACCACCTCTTTAAAAATGAAGGAGGATTCATATCCTCGTGAGGTTGTCGTTTCGGTCCTTGACAGATTCAAACGTCAACAATTACGTAAATATTTTAGCACCAACGTGTTTAGTCATCGAGCGCACCGGAACAGGGTTTAATAATTTTTTTTTTGTTAACCGTACAATTTATTTTTACCATTTTTAGTGTTGTACATCTCAAAAGAACCAGTGCAAATTTTTCCTCTCTGAAGTGCCTTGCCGTCGGTGCTTCCCTTTCTTGCCTTCGTTTTGTCTATTGCTCTGTGCATGGCTTTCAAATTTTGCCCAACAGTGGGTAAATTTGTTTTTTTGACTACGTGCCAACCATGCCTCCCCGATGACAAAATGTCTAGGTAATATCTTTGTTTCTTTATAAATTAAGTTTTTGGTGGATTAAAATTTAAAATTGAGTTAATTTTTCACTGTTTAAAAAAAATAAAAATTATGCGTGGTGCATTTGAGATGTTCGGCTCGCACCGTGGTCGGTGCACCTTGTACATTTACAGTGGGAACCACAACATAATGTTAAATTCATCGGCAGTTCATAGGTAAGCAGGGACACACCGACACTTCCATTTATTGACACACCACGTAAAATTATATAGTTATTCGACAATGCGTCTCAGTACCTTTAACGCACCAGTCCATTAAGGTACACGATGCACCACGTGAATCAGATATATTATTTTACACAGTGCGTTAGTAAGTGTGCGCATAGGTGTGTTAATGTTTACAAATGCACCACTATAAAAAAATTGACATTTTTTCATGATGCGCTCTGTAAATTCTATGTGTGCACCGCGAGCTGTGCAAACAAAACAACTTGAATGCAACACCCGAAACAATTAGATAAAAAATTGCAAACTTCTGTACTCGTCAATTTTAAAAAATTGGTGGGGCGGTGGGTTGCCGTTACTTAAATGCACTGATGCATATAAGGAATGTATATGCACCGCCTTAACTAATTTAAAAAAAAATGTTTTACAATGCGTTTGGATTTTAATTTTATTTTATTTTAAGTGGTGCATAGGGTAATCATAATGCATGAGTGGGGCGGTGCGTCAATTTTAAAAAATTGGTGGGGCGGTGGGCCTCTATTACTTAAAAACATCGGGGCATATAAGAAACATATACGCAACGCCTTAAATAATTTTAAAAAAATTGTTTTATGGTGTGTTAGGATTTTAATTTGTTTTTAATTTAAGCAGTGCGTAGGATAACCGTAATGCACCGGTGCATGGGTTTACTTGACCGCACTGGTGCAGTAGGGTTATATACGCACTAAATAACATAATATAAATTTTTTATACGATGTGTTAGTTTACACTGGCACACCGTGGGCGGTACTCACAAGTTATGTATGCACCGCGAACGATGCTTGACTGTTTTTAAGGCGCACCGATTATGAAATTTACTTGTTTCTTGAATGACGTTATTTTTCCATATTTATAAATAAATTTATCATTTAATAGGTTTTTTTTATGTTTTTTGTATGAGTAAGGATGATGTATTTCATATGTTAATCATGCAGAGATGTGAGCAGAGAGAGAAACAACAACAATAGGAGTAGAGGGTGGACCTATACAATGTTGTACAGGAATGGGAGGCGAGGGAGAGGGAGAGAGATTTGTACCCTCACCCTATTACTGCAATGAATCATGTTCTCTTAAGGAATTTAGACCTCCTTAAGTACTATGAGGAGGCTACATCCCTGAAGAGGCACTCTGATTTGTTGGTGCATTTGATCTGTCGATGGGATGTCCATTGAGAGGCTTTCTATGTGGGTCCAGCTCAGTGGTACCATCCTACTAAGGAGGAAATTTACTTTATCACTAGGCTATCCAGGAGAGGGGAGGATTTTCCCCAGTTCTTGGATGTCCCAATAGGTGTTGCAGGAGAGAGTCAAATCATGTACTCTCAATGATATATTGGGGTTGATGTACTTTCCCCAACTGATTTTTAGGTGTATGGTGGAAATCTATGGATTAGTTTTTTCACTGCAGAGGAGGTTAGGTGCCTGTCACTGTTAGTGACGACCATAACACACTTTACCAGTGATGGGAAGCACATTAGTTGCCCTCTTTTGTATTATGTTGATTCGTTGATACAGAGGCCACGGTGTATCAGATGGTCTACCATTTTTTTGCGATAGTTTTGTATAGTGTTAGACATATGCCATGCTATGATATGTGGGAGGTCGAACTTCCCTTTTGCTTCATAATTGTTTTTCTTATTTTTTGGTAGGTTTCCGGAGGCGAGGAGTAATTTTTTCCATCAGCCTGCTATGCCGAGGACATGTGTGCAGATGCACATGTGGGGGGAGATGATGCCCAAGAGGGGCCAGCTGGAGTTTTCGAACAAGATTTCCCCAGATGCATTGGGGCTACTAGCCAGTGAGGCGGATCACATGTTCGTCATAGTGTCATTTTCTTACATGGGTTTGGATTGGAAAAGATGTATGACCATCCTCTTCACACCAAATAAGCACTAGATGATAGAGGTAATATTAGTGTTTTGTTTAAATTAATCTAGTTTCATTTTACTGTCTTACTTAATTATAATAAAATGAATTCTAACAT
>JZKD02S1050078.1:488582-499077 GCA_000966675.3 Picea glauca | reverse complement strand
AAAAAAATTGTTTTGGATATCAGTGCGTTTCATATATGGAACATACCCTTGCTTTTATATTATGAAAATGCATCGAGAACTTTTTTTTTTGTAGAAAATTATGTGATTTATTTATAAAATATATTTAATAGCCTGTGTATTGAATGGTATAAGATATACATTGATAAAAACAATGTGTGAGAATAGTTCAAGTAACAAAAATTCTGATTGATACTATGATAACACATCCAAAAAGGCAAAAAAAACAAGTTCTTTGTAAATTCTATACAAAATTAATATGTTAAAAAAATAAGTTCTTTATAAATTCTATACAAAATTAGTATGTTTGAACTATATGTAAGTTTAAATAATATGTATTAGTTAGCGTGTGTCCTATAGAGCCATAAAATGAGGAAGCTCGATAAGATTCGTTGTGATCTAAGTGCATAAGAGCGTAAAATCTTGATGGAAAAATTGCAAAAGGAAGAATAGGGTGAATGAAAAAATTCTATTCAATATGAGTTCCTTTTTGAATTTTCATTAATAATATACTTAAAAATATTAGATAACATGTTTCAAACAATCTAATAATTCACATATGTTTTATGTTCTACCAACAACAAAGGAATATAATGTCTTCCTAAGAAAATAAAAATTATAGAAGATGTAAATAATGATGAATTGGTCCTTAATTCATCTGGAGTGGTGCTGGAGGTTAATAAACCGGGGGAAAACTTTTACTAATCTATGAGGGATATAGTGGAATGAACGTATAGATGTACTTTTTGCTTGCAATGCATAATTCAATCCAATGATTCCAAGAACCAGGTTATATCTAAACTAAAAGAACGTTTCCAGAGCAATGGTCAATGAGACATGTCAGATTTGCAATAGAAAAAACATACAACAACAAAAAAGAATCATTCAAAAAGAAATATTCCTAAAAATTCTTTTCTAGAATTGTTACACATTATTTTCATCACCCTTATGACCATTAATGATGTAAACTTGTCCTTTGTTTGTAGAAGGATCAATGGCCTGAATCCTTGAAGAGAATGAAGACAATTTTTCCAGAGAGATGAAATTATACTTTTCCTTTGTAAAAAACCTTAGAAAAAGAGATCGTCGCACCTTGCTTAGTGTTAAGGGTGTGACGATCTAGGATCGTCGCAGGTTGCACCATAGTGGCCTGTGATTTCGTTTTTTCACAGTTTTCTTAGTGTTAAGGGTGCGATGATTTTTGTACAAAGGAAAAAGAAGAATTTCTTGAAAGTTCTAGAATAGAAGCTTCGATGGTGAGGTGGCCTCCGATTGGTTTGGATTTGAGTCGTATCCCCGATCTCATGGGATCATCCTAACCTCCTCACCCTATCTATTTCATCTTATAAAAGGATAAGAGTTCTCATGGGAAAAGTTAGTTGGCTAGCTTATGGTGTGAGCTTGATTAGTTTTTGGATTTGTCTTTGAGCTTTGCTTTGTCAAGATAGATTGTTGATGTCAGAATCTGTGGAGCAGAAGTGTGTGGGAAGCAAAGAACTGTTGGAAGGGACCTTACAACATCAAGGCATTGGTTGTATTCTCCCTTTCATATTTCTAATACAGTAATATATTTATTTCCCATGAAATTGTTCTTATTTTATTGTATGACTCCTTGATCACATACATAGGTTTTGTTGAGTATACATTGTTGCTTTCACTTCAATGGCTTGTGTCTTTTTACAGGTTCAACATCCAATAAGCCTTGAAACGGAGTGAGGATAACACTGGCAAGGAAAAACGACATTTAAAAGGTATACCATTTATCTCTTGTTATTTAGTATGCTTGATGATTGAAACTTAAGGAAAGTTTTATATTCTGTCTTGTTTTGTTCTAGTTTTGGGGTGAAACTAGAGAGATATGCTTGTGTCCGCACTTATCGATTTGTCCGATAAAAGAATTGGCGACCATACTGGGGAACATATTTTTTCCTAGTTTGTCTTTCTTTTTTGCTTTGATTGCCTGGGTTCTGTTTTCTTAGTCACTGAGATATCCAGATGAACTCTTTGACTGTTTAAATTCACTAGAAAACCTTCTTGCTTTTTTATTTTTTCCATTTTTCATTTGATCTTCGCACTCTGCTTTGAGGGACAGTGTGACGATATAGGATCGACACACCCTTCCTTTAAACATAGTGCAATGTCGTCGCACTGTACTATTCTCTGGCCCACGATGATCTAGGATCGTCACACTGTGTTAGCTAGTAGCCCGCGACAATTTTGTGAAAATTTATACTTTTTAATGGTTTTCCCTGCCCAAATCCGTGATAAGTGTTTGGGGTGATTTGTTATGTCTGTTTACAGTATTCTTGACAAGATTCGTATCTACTTTTAGCCATATTTTCTTTGTTTTAGCTTGTTTTCTTTTGAAATATTTGATCTCTTGCTTTGAGTGTCTTTTTGTTACAAAGCATTGTTTTTTCTTTAGAATTGTTTGGTGAAAGAAATTCTTTTTCTTTTATTGAATAGTTCATGTTAAAAGATAAAATATGTTTGGGTTGCTTTGTTTTATAGAGATTTTCTATTGCTTTTAGCTATCTTTGAAACACAAATTTTAATTTCTTGCTTTGCATTAGATTGGGGGCATCTTTGCATTTGAAGTAGTGAAATTGCATGGTTTTTGGCTTTTTTTGGTCTTGAATTCTGGCCAAGAATCATGTATTGGTGTACAATATCTTTGGCTCATTTCTTGAAAATATCAATATTGATGAGTTTAATAACATTTTTGGGACATTGTGCATTTGGGAATGATAAACATTTTCTCCTCGTAATATAGCTTTCATTGAAGATAAATATTTTCATTCTCATTTCTTTGCATTGTTTAGAGTCGGTCAAAACATCATTTAGTCCATGCCATTTTCCTCTTGAGTAAACAACAACCTTAAAATAAAGCGCTTATAAAAATTGATTAGAAATTTTTATATTTTTTGGTAGCAAACCTACATTATCTTAGAGTGTAGGGCTTTGGAATAGGTGTGAAAGATAGCTTTCCAAAGTTGTAAACAAACATAGTATCTTGTGATAGGGAGAGTTTAAATCCATTAGCTACATTTTGTCTCGGGAATCTCTACTAACACAAGGGTCAATCACGAGGTCGCATTAGGACCAAAAAAGTACTCACCCTGCTTTGTTGGTCTTGGTGTAGAGATTGCGCGTATTATTGGGGGTCACTTGAGAAGAAAATACTATGGGGACCTTCTCGAGTCGATTTTGGGCTTAGATACTCCGCCCTTGCGTGTGTATCAGACTGTCGACTACTTCCCTAGGCATCATTTTCGTAATTGGTAACTTTAGTGGCCTATCTCTTTAGAGTTTTTACACGAGGTGACTGTGGAGGGGCAAGTTTTCACAGTACCTGGAATCGACGTTGTCCAAACTCACTCGGGCTTCTTGGATGGTATACCCACATTTATGTGTTGTAGATTGCACTAGGGTGCAAGTTTTTTAAGCAGGTCACCAACGTAACTTTTCCACCCACTCTATCTCAACCCATTCTTACATTGTTCCCGCGACGTTGGATTTCATCACCAACTAGTGCGTTCATTGTGAGAAGGTTTTGTTTGCTTGCTTGCTTACTAGATTTTTAGTGTGTGTTTTTTGTTTTATCTAGTAGACTCTAGGTTGGATCTTTATTTAATGGTGCCAGTTCCCAGAAATACCAATGAAGGAACCCCTGCTTCGGGGGATCCTTTTATTTTTCCTTCTTACGAAAATGTTGGTCCTCCTTACATCGCTACTTTGAGCCTTCTAGGTCTCACAATTGGGTTACCCATCTGGTTGTTTTCCACTCAAGTAATCTCGAATGTAGTGAGTGCTTCGGTTGTAAGCACTCCCCCCCAAGAGAATTAACCTCATGATGATCCTTCGCCTTCTTCACTTGCAATGTCTTCTTCCATTTCGTCTTCTTCGCCTAGTGAAAACTCTAATAGTAATTCGGTGGATAAGAAGAAGAAGAAAAGGAAGATTAAGAAGAAGAAAAATAAGCAAGGGTCTAAATTTCCAACCACTGCTAGAAATGTTGGAAACCCACCAGTTACTGGTAATCCTGATGGGATTGTTGATGATGCTAAGATCACCCAAACAACCCGTAAGCCCAAGTACCCTTGCAAGCTTTGTAAGGGTAGCCATGTTCTTAAGGATTGCCTTGGTCTATCCAAGGTTATAGAAGCATGGTGTACAGGCCCTCGCCATCCCATGTCATCAACCTCTGAACAACATGATGATGACCTCCCGTCAACTAGTCAGGATGTCATTGGGAAGAAGAAAAGTAGAGTCAAGGTCCCATGTAGGTTATGTGGAAGGAGTAATCAAACTCACATTTTCCCTTGTATGGACGAAGCCTCAAAATTAATGGAAGACATGATTGTTTCCCAACCTCAACTTCTAGTTGCTTATTGAAAGCTTACTCTCGACCCACATGTAGTTGATGGAATGATCAATATAGTCCCTTCATCGGTCATTCTGATTGATCAGGTAGTCAAACCGATCATGTCCTTAGTTGAACCAATTGACAAAGTGGTTGATCTGATCCCATCCTCGATCGATACCACTCTCCCATTAGAGAGTGAAACCCAAGCGGTTGATCCATTTCCATCCGTCGACCCCATTGTCCCCTTGGAGAATTCAACTCAAGTGGTCGATCTGATCTCATCATCAGTTGATCCTACTCTCCCGCTAGAGAGTAAATATGATAATTCCCACATTTTTCTTGTTGATACTGAATCCACCGTGCTAGGGGGTATTCCTCCTCTCGTGGAACCCCCTCCAAGTAATGAGGGCATCCTTTTTGATTGGGTTGCACTAAATGGACCTCGTATTCCCTCTCACATTCCTTTCAAGATTACAATACAAGTTTGTGGTTGGGATATTCCTCAAACGCTAATTGACGAAGGTGCGTCTATTAGTATTTTGTCCTCTATTGCTTGGTAAGATTTCGGTTGTCCTCAGCTTGTGCTAGTTATGCAGAATCTGTTAGCCTTTAACAAAAGAACTAGTCAACCTTTAGGGACCCTTATTTAGTTTCCCATAACTTTGGGAGGGAAAACTGTCTTCATTGATGTCATGGCAGTTCATGATCTCTTGGATTTCAATTTACTCCTTGGGAAAGATTATGTCTATGCCATGAAAGCTATTGTGTCCACTCCTTTTCGTGTGATATCTTTCCCTCACGATGGAAGCATTGTGGTTATTGATCTATTGTCATTCGTTGGTCCAGACTTGATGACCAACTCAATGACCTCCCTAAATGGTTCTCATATGCAGGCAATATCACCTCGCCACAGGTCAATTATGTGGCATTGTCTCCCATGCCTTGAACTATCAATGCAGATGAGCCTCTCACTGTAAGCTCACTCCCTTATGACTTGGATCCTATAGTTGACATGGTGATCTCTTCGGTAGGGCTATTGGAGATTGACCTCCTTAACCCTATCGTGACCCTCAACATGTGTTCCTTCCAGAGTGTGTTTCTTCCATCAAGTGAAGATCTCTTGGAGGACATGACCAAGTTTTGTCCCTTGACATGGTGTCCTTACAAAGAACTATCCTCTTGGAAGCCGTGATCAAGAAGATACTTTTGAGCATGCTTTTCTAATTTCAAGCTCATTAAAAAATGAAACCAGCTTTGAGCATGGTTTTTTGATTTCAAGCTCTTTAAAAATTGAAACCAGCCTTGAGCATGGTTTTCTGATTTCAAGCTCATTAAAAAATGAAACTAGCTTTGAGCATGGTTTTCTGATTTCAAGCTCTTTAAAAAATGAAACCAGCTTTGAGCATGGTTTTTTGATTTCAAGATCCTTAAAAAATGAAACCAGCTACGAGGATAGTTTTGCATCTCTATGGAAACCTCGTTAAAAAATGAAACAAATCTTATGAGCATAGTTCTTCTCATGTGTCAAGATCATTAAAAAATAAAACATCCCGTCTCGAGAATAGTTCCTGTTCCTGTGTCAAGCTCGTTAAAAAATGAAATAGATTTTCCCGCTCTTCAATTGAGTCAAGTACTTCTCTACATATAGTATTTGAAGCTTCCTTTCCTCTGCCTATGCTATTGGACAAAATGAAGCTTAGGAGGCAATGCTTACAACCTCTAGAATTCATGCTGAAGTTAAGTTACTAGCTTCTTAAGCTAGGGGCTAAGTACCAACCATCCCTGGATTCTGCATTGGGAAGTCACAAACATAGTTTTCTCTGGTTCAAGCTTGTGTAAAAATTAAACCACCTACCTCAAGCATAGTTTCATCTGGTTCAATCTTGTGTAAAAATGAAACCAGGTCCAAGCATAGTTTTGTTTAGTTTTAAGCTCGTGTAAAAATAAAATCTATCCCAAGCATAGTTTTGTTTTGTTTTAAGCTTGCGTAAAAATGAAAACAAACCCGAGCCTAGTCTTTGTTCTTTATCATGCTTGTAAATACATGATAATGTAACCGAGTAAATTTTTATCACTTTTTCGGACTCGTAAAGGTTATACGAAAAATGAACCCATTGGAGTTCCCTTTAAGTTCTTTTTAGAATCTCTAAACATGAAAAGATTGCCGAGCGATCTTGTTCTTTTCACACTCGTTAAAGTATTTGAAGAAAATGTCTATTGAGCATTATATTATCTCTTTTTCGGTCTCATCAGACTACTTTATGAAAAATGACCTTTTGGAGTTTTCTTTAAGTGTTTTTCAGACTCTCTAAACATGAAAAACCCATGAGTTTTGTTTCTTTGGACTCGTAAACAAAACATCGAAAGGCCCATATGGGACCGAACCACCCCTTCCTAGGGTTCATTAAAAATACTCTAAGGGACTCATCCAAAGGATGAGCTTACATTTCAAGCATATTTTATCCTCCTCAATATTGTGTAAAAATAAAGAGGTACTCGTCAAAAAGGATGGGGAGAAATTGGGAAAGAAATATGTCTAAACCTGTATTCTATGGAAGAGTCACTTTTGAACATGACACCCTTTCACTCACTTTGTGTCTAGGTTGGAAAATACGCTTGTCTCTTGATCATACTCTATAAGATTACAATTTGGTCTTTGATCCCTATTGTTGAGTTAGTTTTTCCAAGATAGTTGTTGTGTCATCAATATGTTCAAAGAGAAGTTCAACCCGGAAATCCTTCTATTGTGTTAGCTATTTCTGCAGTCATTAAGCCTTCTATTGCGTTGGCCATCCCTGAGTCAGCCCTGAGTCACTTGTTACTCTATTCTACATCAAATCTTGTTACTTGTTTCATGTCATTGACGAGGGATACATTAAGGCCCTCCTAAGAGTGAGTCTTTTCCTGTCGACTTCAACTCATTATGCAAGAATTAGACTTAGAAACTAATTGGTACATTGGGACTAGCATGCCTCAATGGCGGGTTTCCTCGCTTTCGACAGTGGGTTTTCATTATTGACCCCTGATCAAGAGATTTTGCTGAGTGTTCGACTTCAACTCATAAATTCACACCCTTTGGATTGTACTAGAGTACCTTGGGAGTCATTGACATTAATGGTGATTTCCATCGCACTTGTTAACAATATTCATTAATAACAGGTAATCAAATGGTTTTTACCATGTTCGACTTCAACACGTGTATTCGCATGGTTAGATTCGTACTATAGAGTGGTGGAGATGAAGACCTTGGATCTTTTCTGACAGATTTAGGTCACGTTGGAGTATATTCATATTGTACTGTTGCATAGATCCATAATGTATGTCTCATGGTTATGTTCAAATTTGAGTCTTTAACACATAGATCCATAGTGTATTTTTGGTGGCTATGTTCAGATTTGAGTCATAATGGCATGGATCCACAGTGTATGTTTGGTGGCCATGACCTGTCTTACTTGACATGGATCTTTGCATGTCAACATTTATTCTTTGAGTCATTTGTATTATGAGTATGGTAATGCCTACCTCAGTGATGCTATATTATTGTACTGTATTTCCTTGTTTGTTGGAAGGTTTCCGACTAACGTGTTCCTTGTTCCCAACATACACTTGAAAAAGCATTTCAGCTATCACTCTATTCTAACTTCATACTTTGGGGGGCTCAATGTTACACATTATTTTCGTCACCCTTATGACCGTTAATGATGTAAAATTGTCCTTTTTCTATAGAAGGATCAATGGACTAAATCCCTGAAGAGAATGAAGACAATTTTTCCAGAGAGATGAAATTATAATTTTCCTTTGTCAAAAACCTTAGAAAAAGGGATCGTCGCACCTTGCTTAGTGTTAAGGGTGAGACGATCTAGGATCTTCATAGGTTGCACCACAGTGGCTTTCGATATCGTCATAGTTTGCTTAGTGTTAAGGGTGTGACGATTTTCGTATGAAGGAGAAAGAAGAATTTCTTGAAAGTTCTAGAATAGAAGCTTCGATGGTGAGGTGGCCTCCGATCGGTTTGGATTTGAGTCGCATCCCTGATCTCATGGGATCATCCTAACCTCCTCACCCTATCCTTTTCAGCTTATAAAAGGAGAAGATTTCTCATGGGAAAAGTTAGTTGGCTAGCTTTTGGTGCGATCTTGAGTAATTTTTGGATTTGGATTTGAGCTTTGCTTTGTCAAGATAAATTGTTGATCACATAATCCGTGGAGTAGAAGTGTGTGGGAAGCAAGGAACTATTGGAAGGGACCTTACAACATCAAGGCATTGGTTTTATTCTTCCTTTAATATTTCTAATACAGTAATATATTTCTTTCCCATAAAATTGTTCTTATTTTATTGTATGACTCCTTGATCACATACATAGGTTTTGTTGAGTATACATTGTTTCTTTCACTTCGGTGGCTTGTGTCTTTTTACAGGTTCAACATCCCATAAGCCTTGAAATGGAGCGAGGATAACACTAGCGAGGACAAACGACATTTAAAAGGTATGTCATTTATCTCTTGTTAGTTAGTATGCTTGATGATTGAAACTTAGGGAAACTTTTATATTCTGTCTTGTTTTGTTCTAGTTTTGGGGTAAAACTAGGGAGATCTGTTTGTGTCCTCACTTACTGATTTGTCCAATAACAATAATATGTATATATTACTACAAACCATTCCTTTATTAATATCATTTTTTTTATATTTAGTATTCATATATCAATATAAATTTTTTTTATCGTCATGTTAATTTTTGAGGAAGATTATGAAAATATCAAAGGATCAACGAGTTGATATCCAAAATATGCCAGCAGGAATGTCGAAAAAAGTGTACAAGGAGATGGTAAACGAAATCGACATAATTGCATCGCAGGAGGAGCCATCTCACCAACAACGTGATTCAAATGTATGAAATCATTGAAATTTTTATTAGGTACATACAAATAAATAATTTAGCATTAAATATTAATTTTCAAGTATTTTCTTGCAGAAAATAAAACAAAATGGAACCCATTCAACACATAAAATAGGATGACAAGGAAGAAAATAGTTGATAGCAAAGTTTGTGAGCAATTATTATTTCCTTATAACATTAACTTAAGATTTCATTTTTGTATATTTTAATTTGTTTTACAACAAATATCCTTGAATGTTTTCAAACATGTGCTAACATACAAAGAAGAGCCATCACAAGAATTGATTGACATTGAGTTAAGTAAGAGTTGTGAGTATATGTTAGCATATCAAAAATTAATTGTGGAATTTGTAAGTATCTTATGTTGTTTCGCTTCTCTCATTTTATAATTAATGGAACAAAAAAGATCTTTTATATTAAATCTATGATTTATTATGGGGTATAAAACTTGCAGGAAACAAAGAATGGAAATGTGCCAACAGAGGAGTTGTTGACAAAAATCATGAGATTTTGTTTTGAAAAAATGTGTATAATTCAGAACTCAATTCTTGCTAAGGTTTGTCGCTTTTCAATTTACATTTATGTATATTATTTATTTCATTTTTCATTATTTTCACCAATGTAGATACACTCATTATACTTTATTTTTATTTTGTAGATGAAATCATTTGAAAAAGAAGAAAACAATTGAGACAATCAACAAAACATTCGACCAAATAACCCAAGTCATGGAAGTATCTCAAGCACTGACAACAATTCCAACAAAAATGATGATCAATATATTTAGATATCAAAAAATATATATAATTACTTCTAATTACTTCTTTTAACATTCTTGTGATATATATAGGAAAAGACCTTTGCCTAATATTTTAGTTTAAGTGGTATGTCCATAAAACATCACCGAGAATACTGTTAACTTTACACACATCACATACTTTTTCACAATCTTAAATGTTAAAAGTATTTGTAATGAAGTTATTTTCTTTTCATGGAACTTTCTATTTACAAGTTTTCTTAGAATTCTCTAATTTAATAAATGAATTATTTTTTTCTAACTTTTTCAAACTTAAGTTAAAATTTATTATTTTCATTTAATGCATTATTAGTCCCTGCCGGAAGGCCAAGGGCAGGGACTATAGCGATGAGTTCATCGCTGACTTTCAATTAGTTTATAGTTGACTTCGAAATATTTGTAAAAATGGTAATGTTTAA
>JZKD02S1050078.1:438548-453676 GCA_000966675.3 Picea glauca | reverse complement strand
ACTACCTACCATATGCTAGGCACAAACACAACTGTCATTGATTTCCATCTTCAGGTTGGGTTGTTGTGCCATTTGGTCCATCTCTGTGTCCCATCAAGTGAGCGAGTGAAGCTGATTTGAGAAGCTCACTACAATAGGGTGGCAGGACACTTCAGCGTAGAAAATATAGTGGCAATGCTACAACAACATTTCTATTGGCTAAAACTTCAACATGATGTAACAAATTATATTAGGTCCTGCATGAACTATGCCATTTCCAACTGACCATTAAGAAACAAGGAATGTACACCACTCTGCCTACTCCCGACAGGCCTGGGAATCCATCTTGATGGATTACATGTCAGACCTTCCTTCAACTAAGTAGGGAAATGACTATGTTTTTGTGGTTGTTGATCGATTTTCCAAGATGGAGATTATGGTCGTCTGTAAGAAGAGCATCACAATGGAGGCCACTGCCAAGCTTTTCTTTGAATGAGTGTGGGCACATTTTGGGATACCACAAACCATTGTCTCATATCGGGACACTCAGTTCCTCAACACATTATGGTCGAGCCTCTGGTCATGACTGGACACTAAGTTCACAAAATCCACTGCCTTCCACCCCCAAATGGATGGCCAAACTGAGGTCGTCAACATTGTTGGCACAGGGGAAGACCCAGGGTTCAATGCTTAACAACGCACCAACAAAACCCTGACTACTGACCCTTTCGACAACACTTGCAAAGCAATAAAAGTCTCACTTTAGGTAGAAGCAAGGGGGGTTATAGGACACAGGTGTCTGTAACCAGGCTGGGACATGAATATGTGATAAGATAACTTCAAAAAATATTCTGTTAACGCTTAGGAAGTGAGCATGCATTAGTTTATTAATCTCATTAACATCGCAGAGCATAATCAAAGACATATAAGCACAGTAACAACAAGTGATTATGTACCTTGATCTCTTAGCACTTAGCACTGTGAGTTAAGTCTAGCATTCATTTACCCTTTAACCTAAGTAAAGTACTTAAACAATCAAACTATATATTCATTACATATCATAATCAAGCACTAAGCAAATGCATAACAAAAATAACACTGCACAAAGAAAACCATGAGACACCAGATATACATGGTTCACCCCAGGGTGGGGCTACATCCACAAACCACTTCACCTCTTTATTATTTACCAAAATATTACATCTAGTCACTCCTGTGCACTAAGCCACAGAGTCGAACTTCGCACTAGACAAGAGATCTGCACACTAAGCACTAGATCCTCCTTCTTTACCTTCCAAAACTAGGTTAAATGCACATAGCTAAAATCTCTTATCACAACACTTAGCACCCACTCCACACTGGGAATCAAAATTAGTAACCATAATCTACGAAATCACAGTTGAGCACAAAGCCTCGAGACACATAGAAATATCGTTTCACACAAAACTACTTAACTACTCCTTCTACAATACATTCCTATTTATTTATACTTTACAAAATCTTACAATAAGGCCTAAACATAGGGAAAACCCATGGGCCGACATCCCATAAACCCATTACAAAAACCCTAGAGGACCCCTTACTGGGTCCACATAACCCTCACAATAGGTGAGATCTGTGATCTCAGCTCCTCCTGGGCGCTCCTACTTCGACCAACGTGTCAAAGTCTGAAGGTGGGACAAAACTGACCAAAGTTTCCCTAAAACTTGGTCGAGGACCAAAATTCCCACAACACTCACCTGTGACTCGTCCCGAGTCACTCAGGTCAAGACAATTCTGCTTCAAAATCCTCAAGCTTAACTCGAGTTGCTTTGACTTGCTTCCTCGCCTAAGCCTCCTGCTCAATGAACTTCTGAACTATCTTCTCTGTAACAGGCCCTTCTAGGCTTTGTTCTAATGCTGCAACTACTTGATGTAACTGTGAAGCCTGGCTATCCATATCCTTAAATGCATTGCAAGATTCGTTCTGCACAGGTTATAAATTCTATGTTACTTCCATCACCTTACCATGAAGGGAAGTGATCTATTTCCGTACTGTGCGTTGCTCCTGGGATCTCTTCATTCTTTCCATTGCTGTGAGTAGCTTCATCTATGCCTGCAATGAAAATTCTTGCTGCTACGCCTCCTGTAACTGAGATTCTAGCTTCTTTAACTCTGGATCCTCGATAAGGTGTTAATACATTTGGGCGCTTCTGTCACTCTACTTTTTACATGCCGAGGAGAGGGATTTTATACTTTCTACTATGTTTTTGGTGGACTCCTCTCTCTGGTCATGCACCTCCTATGGGGTGCTCGACATTGTTCGGGCCTCCAGTTCAGTTATCCTAGCTTGAAACTGCTGGAGGGTCTCTCTGAGCTTCGCTATTTGAGTTTCGACAGGCTCTTGCTCCTCCTGTACCAAGCCTGAAACATGGAGACACACTGGGCTTACTGATTATTTAACCATGACCTTCTCTGCAAGAAACTGATCTTTTTCTTTCTGTAGTTGGGCTTCACCAACTCTCTTTTCCTCTTGAAGCTTCGCCTGAAGCTCTTCTTTCTTTCCTTCATAAGCAACTACATTATCCTGTGCTGCTCATAACTATACTAAGACTTTGTCTTTCTCCTTTTGCAAGGCTTCTGTTGCCTTCTCCTTCTCTTCCTATGCTTCTTTTTCATCTTCTCCTCCTCCCCGTCCTTCTGCTTCATTTTCTCCTCCTCCTGGTGAGCCATACCCATTATCTCCAAGGGTTTCCTCTTCTTCCTCTTCGTCACTCTCTATGTCCTGGACTTGAACCTGCTTTTTGCGTTCCCTCTGCTTCTTCGTCCCACTGGACTGTCTGACATGTTCAACACGTGTGACCATCGAGATTCCTATAGTATCAGTGTCAGATAACTCTGCATCAGTGACAGGTACAAGAAATTATTTTTGCTATTCCTTTATAATCTGTTCCATATATTCACTGCAAGCTTATAATATGACTGTAAAATTTCCTGGTGCTCATCTCTTCACGCAGTGATGTAAATGAATTGGGGATCAACGTGAAACTTTGCTATGGGATGGTACTGATGCAGGGTACGTGGTGTCATGCGAGGGAGTGATTCAATGGAGGGAATGATTCAATGGAGACTTTCAACTATTGATAATATCTGTGAAACCCAACATTATACTGCCACTGCTCGGCCAGGGGCTCCGTAGGTTCAATCTCTGAGAAAGTAGCTCCTTCAGGCATCTTTCAAGCCACAAATACTATCAAGATGATCAACCAACTATAGTGGAACTCATATCCTAAGTCCTGGGTTTCACAACAATCCTTTTCTAGCTCGTTGATGAGGTAGTTCGCCCAGTTCATCTACATGCCCTCCACACACTTTCCTGTGAGGTCCACCACGAACCTGATGATCTGTGTGGGGAGGTTCTTTCTCCCTATCTTTCTAGCTAAGAGTTGACAAGAAAGGTGCACTACGCTATCCTATATGGAGGCTACCTTGTAACCTCACTTCCCCTTTTCTACCTCTCCATAGGCTTCTTTGATGCGCTGTGATAAAGAGTGGTCCGAGGTCTTCCCTGGATAGAACTGCTGAGGGTCAGGACCCTTCAATCTTAAACCTGTGATCTGATGGATCAACATGGTATCCATAGTAATTCTCCTATAGAGCCATAGATATCTACCATGATAGCACGAAAGAAGGAGTTTAACACAAGCGTTAACCTCTTCGTGGTAGCCAAAATAGGGAATCTTCATTACGTTCAATACGGTTGATTGCACCAACCCCTTGATCCATGGCTACGGGATGAGGCAAGGTTTCTTTCTAGTTTTCTTCGTTAAGTAACAGTGAGGAGCTAACATGCCATAGTTCTTTTGGTCTCCTAAGTTGAAGTCACTGTGCTTCAACAACGGGTTCTACCCTAACTGACTCCCTACTATGTGAATTCCTTTCGGAATGTACATAGTGAACACAGAGTAGTCAAAATCACGAGGGATACTATCTCAGTTAACAATGTCAACCATAGGTTGAATATACTTAGGCAGGATCGATGGGATCTGCTTCGCGTTATCTAGATCACCGTGATGCTTACTTATCTGTTCATTTATGGGGTTGATGTGGGTGGAATGACGTCTGGTCAAAGGGGAAGATTGCATTCCCCTAGTCGACGATGCTTGAATACCTTCGGATACAGGTCTGTCGTCCATGAGTTTCCTAAGAACTTCCTCGATAGACTTCTCAAGATTGCTGGGTTCGCCCGACATTCTAGATTTTAACAGACAATGGATAGACAAACATACATGCAAGGTATACTTTTATATAACGATAGGCAACTCAGTTCGACACTTGGACAATTCTCGACTTGGATCAGTCAATCACAGGTAGAAAAAAGTGGTCTCAGTGCAATGATTGACGAGTTAAATAACTGGGGCGGTCTTGATGGATCTTCCAATGGATAGGAACTAGAGTTAAATGCTTCCATTAATGTAAATCTAGCTGTTATGGTGCGATATCAATGTCCAAAAGCAGTCCATAAACCCATAAATGCATTTCCTAACCATTCTGGAGTGTCATTCTAATGGTTGGAATTCCTTCAATGGTTATATGACTTTGCTAAGACAAAGTCCAAATCTGCACAGACCTGCTGTTCCAGTGAGGTTCAAACCCTGTGAACCTACCTCTTGCAAGGTTCCGGTCTACGAAGTATTCCATCTGGTTTTTGTAACTTCTTGTAGATTTTCCAACTTAGCCTTCTTTTTATTGAGCTTCCTTGCCTTCTTTCCTATTATCTGAGTCTCTTTAACTTTTTATGGAACCCTCTTTCCATTTTTATTCTTATCTTCCCCTAGCATAATGGATTCGTACTGTTGAGGTGCCCTCAAATATTATAAATTTAATATCCCTTTTCTTAACACTTTCTGAGTGGGCACACTTCTCTCTTGGATAGATAGGTACTTCAATCCTTCTTGCATTCTTTCAACCTTGATAGCTAATTCTTTTTATTTCTGTCCCTCCCACGTTGTTACTTTGCTCTGTTGCTTCGACTTATCCTTTCGTTCTTTTGTTAGTTGGTCTATTCTCCTAGCTATGTAATCCCTTAATTCTTTCTTTTTCTTTTCTATATCTTCTTCCTCTTCTTTTCTTTTGACCTGATCATGCTCGATCCAAGTTTTACCTAAGCAAAGTGGGGAAGGGGCATTGTCCTCAACAAACCTAATGATTTCAAATTCTTCTTTAGTCGATGTTCCACGAACAATAATAGGTACAGTAGTTACTCTTCCACATAAAGTTATCATCTTTCCCTTAAACAAGCCTATCCTTCCTAAACAAGGTACCACGGTAGGCTTTCCCAAACTTCCCAAGTTTCTTCTATCATAATATTCACTTGTGCTTCTTCATCCAAGACTATACAGTCTATGTCGAAGTCTTTTATTCTTGCACTTATGCACTATTTTTATTTTAGGATTTCTAGTAAACTGACATCTTTATGAACATTCATTGTTTCTTCCAACTATAATAACGTAGTCTGAAATTCCTCTGACCTTTTCTCTTTATGACTTTCTAACATACCCTTAGTCTCTTGACTCTTTTCATAATTTTCTTGTCTTATGGTCATCCCTTCAACTTTAGCAATAATCCTTGGACAATCCTCAACCTCATGACCAAAAACCTTACAACAAAGACAAATAGGGCCTACCCTAGGGAATTCCTTAGCAAGATGTCCTGAACTTCTACAATTATAACACAAAGTCAATCCTCTTTTTTTCTTAAATGTTCCCCAGTCTTTTCTGTACTGTGCACTTCCCCTAGGATCATAGTGTTGGACCTGCAATATGCAAAAAAGATTTCTAGGTTCCTACATCCACTTATTAGTCCAAAAAATCTTTCTATGCATAGGAATAACATATCTTTGTTCATTTCCATTAAATTTACTCAAATCAAATCTTTCTTTCAACTGTGCCCTAGCCTTAAGACTAGGAAAAAATCTATTAAACGTACTTAAATTCATGCTTTGAAAACAAAAATTTTCACTTATCTTTCTCTTACCAAAGCACAAAGATTACATGTTTTAGAATCTTACCTCTTTTCTTCAGAACAACTTACTTTCTTGGCACAAATATTCACAAGTCAAGTAGAGTACTATGCACTTTAGCAGCAGACCTATGCACATAGATTTATTTTCTTTACTTCAGTTCTCATCAATCAAAGTTTCAGGTCCCAACAACAGAACCATTTGTTGGCACACGTGCAGACCCAAGGTTCAATGCTTAACAACACACTAGCAAAACCTCGACTACCGACCCTTTCTGCAACACATGCGAAGCAGACAAAGTCTCATTCGAGGTATAAGTAGGGGGGTTATAAGACATAGATGTCTATAACCAGGTTGGGACACGAAACTGTGATAAGAGAACTTCGCAGAATATTTTGTTAATTCTTGGGAAGTGAGCATGGATTAGTTTATTAACCTCATTAACATCACATATCATAATCAAAGATAAATAAGCGTAGTAATAACAAGTGATTATGTACCCTGAGCACTTAGCACTTAGCATTGTGAGTTAAGTCTAACAATCATTTTCCCTTTAACCTAAGTAAAGTACTTAAACAATCAAACTATATATTCATTACAAATCATAATCAAGCACTAAGCAAACCATGAGACACCAGATATATGTGGTTGACCCCAGGGTGGGGCTACATCCACAAACTTCTTCGCCTCTTTATTTATCGCCAAAATATTACATCCAGTCACTTCTGTGCACTAAGACACAGAGTCAAACTTCGCACCAGACATGAGATCTGCGCACTAAGCACTAGATCCTCCTTATTTAGATTCCAAAACTAGGTCAAATGCACAGAGACACAATATCTTATCACAACACTTAGCACCCGCTCCACACTGAGCATCACAAGCACTAAGCATAGTGTACAAAATCATAGTCAAGCACAAATCCTCGATGCACATAGAACTACTTTTTCACATAGAACTACTTAACTACTCCTTCTACAATACATTCCTCTTTATTTATACTTTAAAAAATCTTATAGTAAGACCTAAACATGGGGAAAACCCATGGGATGACATCCCATAAAATCATTACAAAAACTGTAGAGGACCCCTTAATAGTTCCACATAACTCTCAAAATAGGTGAGATCCACGATCTTAGCTCTGCCTGGGTGCTCCTACTTTGACCAACATGTCGAAGTCCAAAAGTGGGCCAAAACTGACCAAAGTTTCCCCAAAACTTGGTCGAGGGCCAACAAACATGATGATCATGCATATCTTACGCATGTACAATTCCAAGAATCCACGCACATGGGATGAGAGTCTTCCCTATGTTCAACATAGTTATAATGGAGCCATATATAGCTCAACTGGCCATAGCCCCTTTCAGATGGTGTTGAGATTTCATCCATTGGGTCCCATGGATGTTGCACTACCCTTTGCATCCACATAGGAAGAATCATCCCATGCTCAAATCGAAGCTGAAAAATCCACCCTGTTCATTGAATGAATCCAACACATCCTCCAACATGTTTAAGATATTCTCCAGAAGTTCAATGCTAAGTACAAGCAATGCCATGATCAACACCGAGTTCCACACAAGTTTTAGGTGGGAGATAACGTTTGGTTACATTTGTAGAAAGAACACCTTACAGGACCACATCAGAAGCTTCATCCACTTTGATATGGACCTTACAAAATCACAAAGGATATGGGTGAAAATAATTTTGAGCTCAACATGATCCAGATGGATTTTGGTGGCCTCCCACCTATTCCAACTGGTTCATTTTGGCAGTTTTTTTTTTCTTCTAGTTTTCGGGTCCCTAACTTGCGGGGCCGTTTTGAGGCCATAAACAACGTTTTTAGGGCTCGCCATAGTTGAAAATTTCCTTTGATACTCAAAAAAAATAAAATGTAGTCCTTGGATAGACCTTTCCAATGGGCTATCGTGTGCCTAAAACAAATATCGTATGCAAAAGTTACGACCCCGGGAAGTTGATGTACTAACTTACCCAAATGGGGCCCACATTACTTTTGGCGCTTCATCTCGTAGGGTTAGGTTTTTGGATGTCTAGGGTTTTTTAAATTCCTGTTTATTGTAAAAAGGCATTCAGATCATCATTGTAATGATCTTCTTGCGAATGAGCGCAACTGTCATATCTCTTCTTAGAGATAAGCCTGCACCATTCCAACAAGCTTGTTTTTTGCTGTATTTTACAGTTTCAACTTATTTCCTTATTGAATAGAAAACCAATTTTACTGTATCTCTGTTATTCTATGTTAAAGATATTTTAATAATTTGTATTCATTTTATTCTGCTCATAAAATACGGATCAGTGGTATCAGAGCGGTCTGATCCTTGTTGTCTTAATGCATGTCCCCAATTAGGTCAGGGTACAAAGAATTGGGTCTTGAGCTTGTTTCTCTTGAGGAAAAAATCTTCTGCATGCCCAAACAACCTCTCATGGAAGGATAAAATAAAGATGAGGCTACATGATACCCTTTCAAAGTGTTTCTTGAGGAAGCCCTCACGCAACAGAGGAACGAGATAATGGATAGTTTTGCGCAAATCCTTCGACGACTACCAACAGGTGACACATCTTCCTCGAGCGGAGGCACCACCCCGTTCAAGGTACAAATCAACTATGATATTCCTATATTTGAAGGTCAGATAGACACAAATGATGTAGAAAAGTGGTTGAATCTACTAGAAGGGTATTTTTCTATCCATAACTTTTCAAATGGAGAAAAATATACTTTTGCGATCCTCAAAGCCATTCCCCATGTCAAAGATTAGTGGGAAAATTTCTGTGCCCAAAAGGAAACACATGAACCCTCATTATTTACAGTCGTGAACACCTAGGACTGCTCTAGGGATTCTATTAAGGAACAATACTACCAAAACAAAATACACGACAATTTGGGCCTGGGAACCCCCCGTAGAAAAAATTAGGAAAGGGTGGCCCCAACCTACAGAACAAAGGACAGAGAAAATATGGACAGTGTTGGCCCTTGAGCAAGTTTTGGGAGATCCTTGGTCAAGTTGACCTATTTTGGGGCTTCGAAAGCCTATTGAAKAYGAAGCACAAGACGAAGCACAGATCATGGGATCTCGGTCCCYTTTTGRGTCCTTTYTGGGATTTGGGAATATGTAACGGGAATGGGATGTTGGCCCATGGGTTTACCCATGTTTAGGCCTATTTTGTATGTATAAATAGAAGGCTAGGCAATGTAAGAAGGAGCGGAATAGTGCRCAAGTGTTATGCAAGTTGGCTAAGTGCTAAGAGTGGGATCTGTGTGATCAATAAGTGTAAGGCTTTGTGCATACTGTGTGAGACTTGTAGAGCCAAGTGCAAGTCATTGTAAGAGACTGTGGAGGGATTTGTGCTATAACACAAGGAAGGAGGATCTAGTGAGCTACGCAAATGTCCTGTCTTATGCGAAGTAAAGGTTTTTGGTTCTTTGCATGTAGATGACTAATTGAAGCTAATAAAGAAGAAGAGTTGGTGGATGTAGCCCCAGGGTGGGGGTGAACCACGTAAATACTGTGTTATTCTACTCTGTGTGATTTTTTGATGTGTTTATGTGTTATTTTCTAAGTGATTTGATATAGATAGATAGATCTGCTTATGCTTTTTGATTATGATGAATCTGGATGATAGATCTGACATATGTGAACTTTATTAGTGCTTGAATCTATTAGATCTGATCTAATTCCTTTGCTAAGTGATTATATACATTAGATCAGGGTGGATGCTGTGATGCTCTAATTTCTCTGTGGAGTATATATTGATTAGATAATGATGAAATAATGGTGCTAAGTGCTCTATTAAGTGTTATAATCACAAATCTTTGTCCCAACTAAGGTTGCAGACACTTGAGTCCTGCAACCACCCCTACCTCTACCTTGGGTGAGACTTCATCTACTTCGCAGGTGTTGCCAAAAGGGTCGGTAGTTAGGGTTTTGTTGGTGCGTTGTTGTAGTGTTGAACCCTGGTTTTGTCCCTATGCCAACAAATGGTTTCATTGTCAAGACCTGAAACTGTGATTGTTGGGAACTAAAGAAGAAGAATCTTTGTGCAAAGATCCGACTTGAAATTGTGAAAGCTCTATGAGTAGATCCATTTCCCTAGTGCGCAATATTCTACTTGATCTATAAAGCTCTGTGCTCTAAGAAAGGTATAAGTGATACTTTTTGAGGTAAAGTATGAAAGCTCTGTGCTCTGATAAAGGTAAGAATATTGAAAAGTTCTAGATCTGAAAGCCTTGTTCTTTGTAGAAGTAAAATTAGTGGAAATTTTTGTTTCAAAAGTATGAATCTAGGTATGTTTGATAGATTTTGTCCTAGATTGAAAACTAGGGTATTAATAGATGAAAAAAGATTTGATATGAATAGATCTGATAAGAATAGTGGAAAATATGTTTTACATATGCATAGAAGGAATGTTCCGACTAATAAATGTATGCAGGATCCTAGAAAGAAATGTTTGTAGGTTAGCTACCATGATCCTAGTGCATAGTACAGGAAAGGTTGGGGATAATTTAAAATAAAGAGATGATTAACCCTTTGTTACAGTTGCAGAAGACCGGGGCATCTTGCTAAGGAATTCCCTGTGAGAATACCTAGTTGTCTTTGTTTTAAAGCTATGGACCATGAAGTTTTGGATTTCCTTAGAATGATTGCTAAGGTTGAAAAAATGAACATGAGACAATAAAACCCAAAGGTAGATCTAGAAACTAAGATTATGATAGAATTCTAGGAAGAACCAGAGAAAGTATTGATACAGATAGGAGAAACCCTGAATGCGCATCGACATGTCATATTATCAGGGATCTTCACAGAAAAAGAATGCCTTGAATAAAGAATAGGAGATTTCGACATTTACTGTGTTCTAGATGAGGAAACATAGGTGAATATCATGACAGAGAGAACGTGGGAAGATATAGGGAAGCCTGGTGTGATTCCTTCACTAGGAGGTATAATACTATTCAAAGGAAAGTTGATAAACCTATGTGGAAAGCTCACCCAGATACCTATGAATGCCAATGGAACTTCGACAGAGGAATATTTTGAGATTGTTAAATTCAATGAGAACAACGCTCCGTTTACCATGCTATTGGGAAAACCTTGGATTTAAAGAGATCATACTAGGAGGAAAGAAGAAGAAGAAGAAGTTTTAGAACAATAGAAACAAGAGTTAAAATAATTCATCACTAGAAGGATCACACACTTGATTGAAGAACATAAGAACAGACCAAAGCTATTTAACACCAGAAACCCAGATGTCAAAGTTGCAAGAACACTAGAAGAATCACTGAATATTGAAGTACCTTCTCTAGATTAAGAAGAAGGGTTACCTATGAATTATAGGAAGGAATCTCAACAACGCGAAGTAACTATGCCAAAAGAAGCTAAGGACCAGAATTGAAAAAGGCACACTGAGATTGACAAGTTGCAGAATATTCCAGAGGGAACCTCACAGAAGGAAAAATTGCAAAATTGGAGCTTCACTGGGATATCAAAATAACAACACATGGCACTTCGCCATGACGAAGAAATATAGCTGTTGGGGCCATTATAACCGTTAGACCAACACTCTGAACATGAAGAAAGACATTTATGGACAGACAACTCACCATCCGATCATTGGGACCCCACCATAATAGATAGAACTGAGTTAATGAAGGCTTCATACCTGTTGCAAGTGACCCGTTGCCGAGTTACCTATTTATCCCATCACACCATGCGCCGAGAACACTTTTTCCAACTGATAATTTGAGCCCGCAGACTAGGTTGCTTTTATACAGTAATCATTGCACTCATGCTGTCTATCCTATTACAATGTCTAAGTTATTCCACAAACTCCAGATTGTTAACCCCGAGTGTGTATGTCGAACGAGTTGAGTGCTGTCGAGAAATGTTTTGAAGAAGTTCTGATAGACCTCATGACTGAGAGAGTCATGTCTATGTCTACAAGTGTGCAAGCATCGTCAACGAGAGGACTTCCAACCTCTCCATCCACTGCTCGTGGAGTCGGACCATCCCGACCATTTGATGAAAAGTGAACCAAGCATAGGGATGATCTAGCGAATGCTAAATTGATCCTGACCATATTACCCACCTATATACCACCTCTGAGTGGCGCAATAAACCGAGACAACAATCTCAGAGATTTTCACTACACTTTGGTCACTGCGTACCTCCCGAAGGGGATATGCGTAGTTCGAGTAGACCAAGATAATATTGTGGCGTTGAAGTTTAACGACTTCAACCTCGAAGATCGCAAAGTTTACAACATACTATCCCCACATAAGTACCTTACCCAGACTAAGGGGAAGAACTCGAAGATAATCCCAGAATCCTGGATCCATAAGCTCACATAGTCCACCCTGCTCAATGTCATGAAGATTCCTTGCTTCGGAAGACACTAGGAGGTGAATGCATGTGTCAAGCTGTTGTTGTCTTGTTACCAATTACAACTAGCTGAAGACAACCATCAAGTCTGAGCCTTCCATCACTCCCAACACTCTACATCGATTCAGGCCCTTGATGAAGTTCAGCGCAGACTGACATTTTATATATATCATAGCACGCATTGACGAACACAGTCAACAAATTCAGTCCTACTATAAGCTAACAGAGGAGGACTTGGAGAAGATAAAAAAGGATTGGCCGACAGAACTCCTCATTCCAGCAGACCCTGTGGAGATATCCGACATCAACAACCCAAAAACTGAGCAGGATACACCCGGACCTAGTAGGACAAAAAAGACTGAAGAGGTTCATGATTTAGATAGTGCATCCGTGAAGATTGATTCCATCTCACCAGAGCAAGGAGGTGATGGTGAAGAGTTAAATGAAAAAGAGGTCGAACAACAACAGGGTGATGAGGCCTATCCCTTGAAGAAGAGGAAAGGTTCACCTCCGAAATATTCCTCCCGGACTGTCCTCACCTCTGATGACTTCAACTTCCTCATAACATCTCAGAACGATGATTCACTAGAAATAGCAGAGAANTAAACCTATGTGGAAAGCTCACCCAGATACCTATGAATGCCAATGGAACTTCGACAGAGGAATATTTTGAGATTGTTAAATTCAATGAGAACAACGCTCCGTTTACCATGCTATTAGGAAAACCTTGGATTTAAAGAGATCATACTAGGAGGAAAGAAGAAGAAGAAGAAGTTTTAGAACAATATAAACAAGAGTTAAAAGAATTCATGACTAGAAGGATCACACACTTGATTGAAGAACATAAGAACAGACCAAAGCTATTTAACACCAGAAACCCAGATGTCGAAGTTGCAAGAACACTAGAAGAATCACTGAATATTGAAGTACCTATTCTAGATTAAGAAGAAGGGTTACCCTTTAATCTTAGGAAGGAATCTCAACAACGCGAAGTAACTATGCCAAAAGAAGCTAAGGATCAGAATTGAAAAAGGCACACTGAGATTGACAAGTTGCAGAATATTCCAGAGGGAACCTCACAGAAGGAAAAATTGCAAAATTGGAGCTTCACTGGGATATCAAAATAACAACACATGGCACTTCGCCAGGACGAAGAAATATAGCTGTTGGGGCCATTATAACCGTTAGACCAACACTCCGAACATGAAGAAAGACATTTATGGACAGACAACTCACCATCCGATCATTGGGACCCCACCATAATAGATAGAACTGAGTTAATGAAGGTTTCATACCTGTTGCAAGTGACCCGTTGCCGAGTTACCTATTTATCCCATCACGCCATGCGCCGAGAACACTTTTTCCAACTGATAATTTGAGCCTGCAGACTAGGTTGCTTTTATACAGTAATCATTGCACTCATGCTGTCTATCCTATTACAATGTCTAAGTTATTCCCCAAACTCCAGATTGTTAACCCCGAGTGTGTATGTCGGACGAGTTGAGTGCTGTCGAGAAATGTTTTGAAGAAGTTCTGATAGACCTCATGACTGAGAGAGTCATGTCTATGTATACAAGTGTGCAAGCATTGTCAACGAGAGGACTTCCAACCTCTCCATCCACTGCTCGTGGAGTCGGACCATCTCGACTATTTGATGAAAAGTGAACCAAGCATAGGGATGATCTAGCGAATGCTAAATTGATCTCGACCATATTACCCACCTATCTACCACCTCTGAGTGGCGCAATAAACCGAGACAACAATCTCAGAGATTTTGACTACACTTTGGTCACTGCGTACCTCCCGAAGGGGATATGCGTAGTTCGAGTAGACCAAAATAATATTGTGGCATTGAAGTTTAACGACTTCAACCTCGAAGATTGCAAAATTTACAACATACTATCCCCACATAAGTACCTGACCCAGACTAAGGGGAAGAACTCGAAGATAATCCCCCAATACTGGATCCATAAGCTCACATAGTCCACCCTGCTCAATGTCATGAAGATTCCTTGCTTCGGACGACACTAGGAGGTGAATGCATGTGTCAAGCTGTTGTTGTCTTGTTACCGATTACAAATAGCTGAAGACAACCATCAAGTCCGAGCCTTCCATCACTCCCAACACTCTACATCGATTCAGGCCCTTGATGAAGTTCAACGCAGACTGACATTTTATATATATCATAGCACGCATTGACGAACACAGTCAACAAATTCAGTCCTACTATAAGCTAACAGAGGAGGACTTGGAGGAGATAAAAAAGGATTGGCCGACATACCTCCTCATTCCAGCAGACCCTGTGGAGATATCCGACATCAACAACCCAAAAACTGAGCAGGATACACCCGGACCTAGTAGGACAAAAAAGACTGAAGAGGTTCATGATTTAGATAGTGCATCCGTGAAGATTGCTTCCATCTCACCAGAGCACGGAGGTGATGGTGAAGAGTTGAATGACAAAGAGGTCGAACAACAACAGGGTGATGAGGCCGATCCCCTGAAGAAGAGGAAAGGTTCACCTCCGAAATATTCCTCCCGGACTGTCCTCACCTCTGATGACTTCAACTTCCTCATAACATCTCAGAATGATGATTCACTAGAAATAGCAGAGAAACAAGAAGAAAATCAAGACGGGATTTATGATTGAATCAAGACTGAACTCTGAGGGGTATAACTATCCCTACAGTCCAACCACGCAGTCTCCACTACGCCAGGGGAACCAGAATTGGGAGATGAGCCAACTCAACTCCACC
>JZKD02S1050078.1:423240-438538 GCA_000966675.3 Picea glauca | reverse complement strand
AGTAACCATGGGTGGTGGTAAGGAAATATTTGTGTCGGGCCTATCCCAAAAACAATCCTTCAATGACTTGAAGCAATGTTTGTTCTCATCCCTAGTACTTTCATTACTGGACTTGAAACATCCCTTTGAGATCGAGATGGATACTTTAGACTATGCTGTGGGCACCTTTCTCACTCAACACGACCACCTCGTGGTGTATCATAGTGAGACACTATCAGATGCTATCCGTAAGTACTCTACTTATGACAAAGAAATGTACTCCATTGTACAAGCCTATCGCCAGTAGAGACATTACATTCTGAGGAAGGAGATAGTAATCCACACTGATCACAAGCCAGTATAGTTCATGTAGACCCAAGAAAAATTGCAGAATGACTGCCATCAGAAGTGGTCCACATACTTACAACAGTTCCACCTCAACATCAAGTATAAAATAGGAAGTATCAACCAAGTTTATGATTTCCTTAGCTAGACTCCAGTCGTGGCACTCACCACGGTGCTAGACTCTTGTGGCCATGAGACCTCTGGATGGCCTCACCTCTATGAGGCAAACCCTGAATTCTCCACCACCTACAAAATGTTGGTAGCAAACTCAGTGGTTTCTAATTTCCATCTTTAGGAAGAGTTGTTGTGCTGTCTAGGCCATCTCTATGTTCCATCAAACTAGTGCGTGAAGCTGATTTGGGAAGCTCACTATAGTAAGGTGGCAAGACACTTTGGCGTGGAAAACATAGTGGTAGTGTTGTAGAAAAATTTCTACTGGTCGAAACTTCGACAGGATTTCGGAAAGTATATCAGGTCCTGCACGGTTTGCGCTATTGCAAAGCTGACCACTAAGAAACATGGCATGTACACCCCTCTGTCTACTCTTGACAAGCCATGGGAATCCATCTCAATGGACTACATGTCGGGCCTCCTGTCCACCAAGAGGGGAAATGACTGTGTTTTTCTGGTTGTTGATCACTTTTCCAAGATGGCGATTCTGACTGCCTGCAAGAAGAACATCACTGTAGAGGCCACTGCCAAGATCTTCTTTGAACACATCTGGGTATACTTTGGGATCCCACAAACCATTGTATCAGATCGGGATAGTCGGTTCCTCAACACATTCTAGTCGAGCCTCTGATCACTACTGGATTCCAAGCTCACCAAATCCACTGCCTTCCACCCCCAAACAGATGGCCGAACTGAGGTCGTCAATCCAATGATCATACATATCATGCACATGTACAATTCCAAGCACCCACGCACATGGGATGAGTCTCTTCCCTATGTCCAGAATAGCTACAACCGAGCCCTGCATAGCTTAAATAGTCACAACTTCTTTCAGGTGGGGTTGGGATTCCAACCATTGGGCCCCATGGATGTTGCACTACCCCTAGTGACCACCTTGGCCGAATTAACCCCTGATCCACCAAAATATGACAAAGACACCCGGTTCATTGAACATATCCAACACATCCGCCAATAGGTTCAGGATATTTTATATAAGTCTAATGCCGAGTACAAGCAACACCATGATTAACACCAGGTGCCACATAATTTCAGGTGGGCGACAAAGTTTGGTTGCACTTGTAGAAAGAAGGACTTATAGGGCCCCATCGGAAGCTTCGCCCACTATGGTATGGTCCATACACCATCACCAAGGTTGTGGGTGACAATTTTTTTGTGCTCAACATTCCCCCTTTCCTTGGCCTACACCCAGTCTTCAACGTGGCTCTCCTTCGGCCTTATTTCCCACCATTATTGGACACCTTAGAGATAACAGAGTAATTGACACCAACAAAGCTCAACCTTGACTGCATGCAAAATGCATCCAGTGATCATATTATGAACACACATATCAAGGGCACCCGACATCAAAGGATCCAACTTTATCGAGTTGTCAAAGCAGGGTAGCTCCTCAACCAAGGCAAGTGGCTCACCCGAGGCCAAATGCAACATAAATTTTCTCATTTGATGGGGGAAATCAATGCAATGGAGACCATTTCTTCCTAAGGGGAGAGTATTTATCCAGATGGATGTTGGTGGCCTCCCACCTATTCCAACTGGTTCATTGTGGTAGTTTTCGAGTTTGGCATCTTTTTTTTTTCCTAGTTTTCGGGTCCCTGACTTACGGGGCCATTTTGAGGCCCTAAACAACGTTTTAAGGGCCCACCATAGTCATAAATTCTCTTTGATAGATAACAACAAAATGTGTTTTCTTCGGATAGACCTTTTCAATGGGCTATCATGCGCCTAAAAAAAATATCGTATGCAAAAGTTACGACCCTGGGAAGTTGATGTACTAACTTACCCAAACGAGGCCCACATGAATTTTGGCGCTTCATCTCCTAGGGTTAGGTTTTTGGATGTCTAGGGTTTTTGACATTCCTTTTTATTGTAAAAATTCCTTCAGAGCCTCATTGTAATGATCTTCTTGCGAATGAGTGCAACCGTCACATATCTTCTCAGAGATAATCTGCCACCATTCTAACAAGCTCGTTTTCCGCTGCATTTTACAGTTTCAATTTATTTCCTTATTGAATAGAAAACCAGTTTTACTGTATCTCTATTATTCTGTGTTAAACATATTTCAATAATCTATATTCATTTCATTCTACTCATAAAATCCGGATCACAACATTCCCCCCTTTCTTGGCTTGCACCCAATGTTTAATTTGGACCTACTTTGGCCATAGTTTCCACCATTATTGGACACATCAAAGATAGAAGAACAATTGACACCGGAGGATCTCTACCCTAACTATTGGTTATGGAGCCTAACTATATTCCAGTTTCATAGGTCTTTGTTTTCAGTTGTGTTTATACCCCATGAAGACTGCACGCCCTTGGGGGCGGTGGGGCTTTCCCCCGTTCATTATAAGGTCGTAGAATTGATGATAGAAGTTATGTTAGGGTTTTTTTCCATAGAAGGAAACCCTCTTTTACGAGGGAAATGTATTGTGGTTATGCATCATTGTGAATATTGTATTATGAGAGAGAAGACTTTGAGAGAAAGAAGAGGAAGTTACAACGAGAGTGTTGTAGGTTGTATCCCTTCATTTGCTGGATAATAAAAAGGAAGGACCTGAAAATTTATCTGGTGGACATATCCCATACTCGGTGAACCACATATATCTATGTCTCTATTGCATTGTGTATCTTCTTTGTTTTATTTCCGCATTTGTTTTTATTTTATTTCTCCATGATCCTTTTTTTTCTAACAACTGGAATCAGAGCGAAAGGTAACTCATAGGAAAAGAGGGTTCCTGGTTCGAGTGGGAGAAATGGTGGAAGATGGAAAGTTTAGGGTAGAGAAATTCAACGACCAAAACTACCAGTTTTGGAAGATGTAGATGGAAGATTATTTATATCAGAAGGATATATTCCTACCATTGGGTGGAATAGAAAATAAACTGACGACCATGAAGGATGAAGAATGGGAGGTTCTTGATAGAAAGACACTGGGAATGATATGGTTGAGCTTGTCAGGGTCAATGGGTTTCAATATTTAAAAAGGAAATACGATGAAGGATTTGATGGACACATTGGATAAACTGTATGAAAAATGCTCAATGTCCAATAAGGTATTTCTAATGAAGAGATTATTTAATATGAAGATGTCAAAAGGTGGGTTTGTTGCAGATCATTTAAATGAATTTAATACAGTTACTAATTAGCTAAGTTATGTAAAAGTGTACTTTGATGATGAGGTCAGGGATCTTCTAATCTTGTTCTCATTGCTAGAAAGTTGGAATGGCTTGGTCATGGTTGTAAGTAACTCTGTCTCTAATTCAAACACTTTAAAATTTGATGATGTTTTTGGTGTTATTCTTAGCGAGGAAATCCGACGGAAAATCACAAGCGAGATATCAGGTAATGCATTAAACATGGAGAACAAGGGAAGACAAAAGGATAGAGGAAAGGGTTCAAGGAACCACAGTTATTCTAGGAAGGGAAGATCCAAATCCAGACTAGGAAAGATAAAGTGTTGGAATTGTGGGAAGAAAGGACATATGAAGAAATACTACAGAGCTCCAAAGAAACAAAGAGATGGACATCATGAGAAAAATCAGGAAGAAAATGTAACATGTGATGTGTTGGGAGATTCTTTGATTATTTCTGTAGATAATATTGATGAGTCTTGGGTAGTAGATTTAGGGGATTCATTTCATGCCACACCCCATAGGAAACATTTTCTAGATTATGTTCAAGGTGATTTTGGACAGGTTCATTTGGGTGATGATGTATCATGCAAACTTGTTGGAATGGGAAAGGTAAAAATAAAGCAAAGGAATGGAAACCAATGGTTGTTGAAAGAGGTAAGACATGTTCCGGATCTAAAGAAAAATACAATTTCAATAGGGTAGTTGGCAACTGAAGGTTGTATATCCATATTTACATATAAGGTGTGTAAGGTCACCAAAGAATCATTGGTGATAGCAAAAGGAGAGAAGGTAGGTACATTGTATTTATGTACTGGTAATACCGACTCTTCTATCTATTTAGCTTCTACATGAGAGGATACAACACTGTGGCATTATAGGCTTGGACACATGAGTGAGAAAGGGATGAAAATACTTCACAAAAGAAATTTGTTTTTAGATATTAAACAAATTGATTTGGATTTTTGTGAGCATTGTGTTTATGGAAAACATAAGAGAGTCATATTTCTCAGAGTTGGAAAAGAAAATAAGAGTGAAAGGTTAAATATTGTGCATACAAATGTATGGGGACAAACTCAGGTATCATCTCTTGGTGGATATCGCTATTATGCTACTTTTATTGATGATGCAACTAGAAAAACTTGGGTTTATTGCATTCGAAAAAAATCTGATGTTTTTGATGCTTTTAAGAAATGAAAAGCTTTGGTTGAGAATGAGACAGGAAAAAGGTTGAAGTGTCTCAGATCAAACAATGGAGGTGAATATTGAAACAAGGAGTTTAATTATTACTAGTCATACCATGGGACTCATAGAGAGAAGACAATTCCAAGATCACCACAAGAAAATGGTGTGTCAGAAAGGATGAACATGACAATCATGGAGCGTGCAAGGAGTATGAGATTGCATGCTAGTTTTTCCCTCACATTTCTAGGAAGATGCTGTAGATATTGTTGTTTACTTAATAAATAAAGGACCTTCAAGCTCTTTAGATGGTGGAATTCCATATGAGGCATGGATAAATAAAAAGGTAAACTATTATTTTTTGAAGACTTTCAGTTGTGAAGCATTTTTCCATATTGATAAAGAAAATAGAACAGAGGTTGAGGAAAAATCCAAGAAGTGTACCTTTATTGGATATGGTGTTAATGATTTTGGTTATCGCTTATGGGATTATGAAAATCACAAAATCATTAGGAGTAGAGATGTCATATTCAANATGGAAAGTTTAGGGTAGAGAAATTCAACGACCAAAACTACCAGTTTTGGAAGATGTAGATGGAAGATTATTTATATCAGAAGGATATATTCCTACCATTGGGTGGAATAGAAAATAAACTGACGACCATGAAGGATGAAGAATGGGAGGTTCTTGATAGAAAGACACTGGGAATGATATGGTTGAGCTTGTCAGGGTCAATGGGTTTCAATATTTAAAAAGGAAATACGATGAAGGATTTGATGGACACATTGGATAAACTGTATGAAAAATGCTCAATGTCCAATAAGGTATTTCTAATGAAGAGATTATTTAATATGAAGATGTCAAAAGGTGGGTTTGTTGCAGATCATTTAAATGAATTTAATACAGTTACTAATTAGCTAAGTTATGTAAAAGTGTACTTTGATGATGAGGTCAGGGATCTTCTAATCTTGTTCTCATTTCTAGAAAGTTGGAATGGCTTGGTCATGGTTGTAAGTAACTCTGTCTCTAATTCAAACACTTTAAAATTTGATGATGTTTTTGGTGTTATCCTTAGCGAGGAAATCCGACGGAAAATCACAAGCGAGATATCAGGTAATGCATTAAACATGGAGAACAAGGGAAGACAAAAGGATAGAGGAAAGGGTTCAAGGAACCACAATTATTCTAGGAAGGGAAGATCCAAATCCAGACTAGGAAAGATAGAGTGTTGGAATTGTGGGAAGAAAGGACATATGAAGAAATACTGCAGAGCTCCAAAGAAACAAAGAGATGGACATCATGAGAAAAATCAGGAAGAAAATGTAACATGTGATGTGTTAGGAGATTCTTTGATTATTTCTGTAGATAATATTGATGAGTCTTGGGTAGTAGATTTAGGGGATTCATTTCATGCCACACCCCATAGGAAACATTTTCTAGATTATGTTCAAGGTGATTTTGGACAGGTTCATTTGGGTGATGATGTATCATGCAAACTTGTTGGAATGGGAAAGGTAAAAATAAAGCAAAGGAATGGAAACCAATGGTTGTTGAAAGAGGTAAGACATGTTCCGGATCTAAAGAAAAATACAATTTCAATAGGGTAGTTGGCAACTGAAGGTTGTATATCCATATTTACATATAAGGTGTGTAAGGTCACCAAAGAATCATTGGTGATAGCAAAAGGAGAGAAGGTAGGTACATTGTATTTATGTACTGGTAATACCGACTCTTCTATCTATTTAGCTTCTACATGAGAGGATACAACACTGTGGCATTATAGGCTTGGACACATGAGTGAGAAAGGGATGAAAATACTTCACAAAAGAAATTTGTTTTTAGATATTAAACAAATTGATTTGGATTTTTGTGAGCATTGTGTTTATGGAAAACATAAGAGAGTCATATTTCTCAGAGTTGGAAAAGAAAATAAGAGTGAAAGGTTAAATATTGTGCATACAAATGTATGGGGACAAACTCAGGTATCATCTCTTGGTGGATATCGCTATTATGCTACTTTTATTGATGATGCAACTAGAAAAACTTGGGTTTATTGCATTCGAAAAAAATCTGATGTTTTTGATGCTTTTAAGAAATGAAAAGCTTTGGTTGAGAATGAGACAGGAAAAAGGTTGAAGTGTCTCAGATCAAACAATGGAGGTGAATATTGAAACAAGGAGTTTAATTATTACTAGTCATACCATGGGACTCATAGAGAGAAGACAATTCCAAGATCACCACAAGAAAATGGTGTGTCAGAAAGGATGAACATGACAATCATGGAGCGTGCAAGGAGTATGAGATTGCATGCTAGTTTTTCCCTCACATTTCTAGGAAGATGCTGTAGATATTGTTGTTTACTTAATAAATAAAGGACCTTCAAGCTCTTTAGATGGTGGAATTCCATATGAGGCATGGATAAATAAAAAGGTAAACTATTATTTTTTGAAGACTTTCAGTTGTGAAGCATTTTTCCATATTGATAAAGAAAATAGAACAGAGGTTGAGGAAAAATCCAAGAAGTGTACCTTTATTGGATATGGTGTTAATGATTTTGGTTATCGCTTATGGGATTATGAAAATCACAAAATCATTAGGAGTAGAGATGTCATATTCAATGAGAAGGTCATGTACAAAGATCAATTGCAGGGAAATAAATAGGAAAAAGAAAAGCTATAATACATAGTGTTTGATGAGATCACTGGAAAATAAATTCCAAAGGTGACAAAAAATCAAAATGTACAACAACAAGAGAAACATGTACCTAAAACTCTTTCAAGTGTTGTTAGAAGATATACCAGGTTAAGTAGACCCTCTGAACGGTACTCTCCTTCATTGTATTATTTATTGTTGACTGATTCTGGTGAACCAAAATGTTATGAAGAGGCAACGTAGGTAGACACTAAAAAGAAGTGGGAGCAAGGCATGGAAGAGGAAATGATTCCCTAGTAAATAACCAGACTTGGGATTTGGTTTAGTTGCCTACAGGAAAAAGAGCATTGCAGAATAAATGGGTTTACAAGTTGAAGGAAGAAGATGGAGGAAAAAAGTGGTACAAGGATAGACTTGTTGTAAATGGGTTTGCACAAAAGAAAGGTATATATTTTGATGAAATATTTTCTCCTGTCATTAAAATGACTTCATTTAGGACTATTTTAAGTCTTGTGGAAGTATATGATTTACATCTTGAACAATTAGATGTAAAAACAACTTTTCTCCATGGGGATTTGGAGGAAGTGATTTATATGCAACAACCACAGGGGTATGAAGTCAAAGAGAAGGAAAATTTGGTATGTAGGTTAAAGAAGAGATTGTATGGCCTAAAGTAAGCTCCAAGGTAGTGGTATTTGAAGTTTGATAAGTTTATGACAGAACAAGGTTATAATAGATGTCATTTTGATCACTGTGTTTATTTTAAAAGGCTAGAAAATGGAAGGTATATTATCTTGCAATTGTATGTATATGACATGCTTGTTGCAGGGTCTAATATGCATGATATAAATGTGATCAAGAAGAAATTAGATAATTCATTTGTAATGAAGGATTTGGGTGCTGTAAAGAAAATCCTTGGTATGAGAATAACAAGAGATAGGAAAAATCACAAATTGACATTGTTTCAGGGTGAGTACATAGATAAGGTGTTGGAGAGGTTTAGAATGAAGAATGCAAAACCAGTTAGTACACCTTTGGCCATCCATTTCAAATTAACCAAAGAAATGTGTCCCAAGACACAGGAGGAGATACAATACATGTACATGGTCCCTTATTCATCAACAGTTGGCAACTTGATGTATGCGATGGTTTGCGCAAGACTAGATATTGCACATGAAGTGGGAGTTGTGAGTAGGTATATGACCAATCTAGGTAAAGAACATTGGGAGGAAGTAGAGTGGATTCTGAGGTATTTGAAAGGTACTTCTACTCATGCATTATGTTTTGGAGGTTCATACATTGTTCTACATGGATATGTTGATTCAAATATGACAAGTGATAAAGATAGCAGGAGGAGCACCATAGGGCATGTTTTTACTGTAGGTTGAACAACAGTAAGTGGTATTTTGAAACCACAAAAGGTTGTTGCACTTTCAAAAACAGATGCATATTATTTTTCTTCTACAGAGGCTAGTAAAGAGATGATTTGGTTACAAAGGTTTATGGAAGAAATGGGAAAGAATAAAGAGAATAACAGGTTGTACTGTGATAGTGAGAGTGCCATTCATCTTGCAAAGAACTCAACCTTCCATTCAAATACTAAGAATATAAAAATCCGGTACCATTCCATATGATCCATCTCGGAAGATGGACATTTGAAGTTGGAAAATATACACACTAGATAGAATCCTGTAGACATGTTAACAAAGGGAGTAACCAGGGAGAAACTGAGTTCCTGCTCAGTTTTAGTTGGTCTTCAAGCATGAAGGTGAAGATGAGAAATTTTCCAGGTCCAAGGTGGAGTATAGTCCAATAGGTACAATAGAAGTGGAGTTGTTGTGATCAATCTCCAAGTGGGAGATTGTTGGTTGTGGAGCCTAATTATCTTCCCGTTTCATAGGTCTTTGTTTTCATCAGTGTTTATACCCCATGAAGACTGTACACCCTGGAATACTATACACCCCTCCACGTGAGGGGGTGTCAGGGGGGCTTGCCTTGTAAATGTATATTGTAATTTCATAGTAAATATGGACCGTTCATTATAAGGTCGAAAATATTACGGTAGAAGTTATGTTATGGATTTTTTTCCCTAGAAGGAAACCCTCTTTTATGAGGAAAATGTCTTGCAGCTATGAATCATTGCAAATATTGTATTGTGAGAGAGGAGATTGTGAGGGAAAGAAGAGGAATTAACAAAGGGTGTGTTGTAGGTTCTATCCCTTCATTTGTTGGATAATAAAAATGAAGGACTTGGAAATTTCTCTGGTGGACATAGCCCATACTGGGTGAACCACATATATTTGTTTCTCTATTGTATTATGTGTTTTCTGTGGTTTATTTCCGCATTTGTTTTTATTTTATTGCTTGAGGATTCTATTTTTTCTAACACTGACTGCATGGAACATGCATCCAATGATAATATCGTGGACACATAGGTCAAGGTTACTCACAAACATAAGCTTAAGATTTATCCTGTTGTCAAAGTAAGGCAACTCCTACACCAAAGAAAGTGTCTCACCCAGGGCCAAATTCAATAGAATTTTCCTCATCTGACAAGGGAACTCAATGAAATGGAGACCATTGATTCCTAAGGGGAGAGAATTGATCTAGGTGGATATTAGTGGCCACCCACCTCTTCCAATTGGCTCACATACAATTTTAATCTTGACAATTTTTTTTCTATCTTTTTGGGTCCTAAAATTTCGGGGTCGTTTTGAGGCCCTAAACAACGTTTTTTGGGCTCACCACAGTTGCATTGTAGATGGAGTCAAATTGTCATGACAACATGTGTATTCCTCATATATACCTTTGCAACATGCTATTGTGCACCTAAAACGAAGATCGTATGCAAAAGTTACGTCCCCGGGAAGTTGATGTACCAACTTACCCCATCGAGGTCCACATGGATTTTGGTGCTTCATCTCCCAGGGTTAGGTTTTTGGATGTCTAGGATTTTATGATTACTTATTGATGCTAAAAAGGATTGGAGACATCATTTTAATGTGCTTAGGAGAATGCATGTAGTCGCCACATATATTCTCAGAGATTAGCTACCACCATTCAAGCAAGATTGTTTCATTATGCATTTTACAGTTTCAACATATTTCTTTATTGAATAGAAGTTAAGTTTCATTGTATCTCTGCTATTGTTCTTTGTTTATCTATTTTAATATTATAGATCTATGTTTTATTTTTTTCTGCTCATAAATCTAGATCAATTGTAGCATTAGTTATTGCAATATTTCAAACCATGGTTATGATACCCATGAAGAATAGATGATAAGGACATGTAGAAATGTATAACAACTTGAATGCAAGAAAACAAATTAGACTATATACCATTTTCTTTAACCATAAATCATCATTAATAACTTCTTTTTCATAATATGATTCCTTTAATTATCAATATAAAATAGAATCACACATTGGACCATTTTATATAATAATAGTAATTATTGCTAAATAACCATCATTATCAAACACTAGGAAAACCCACTATCAAATCTCTTATTAACATATCAAAATCACCACATGAACAAACAACATCACACATAATAGTGCATACATCATAAAGGTGGGAAAATAAAATCCCAACCATCTAGAACACATAATAGACACACGCAATAATAACTATAAATTAAGTTGTTATGGGAATACACTTGGCATTAGGTGGAGGGCACAAGGTCAGTCAACAACATGGATTGAATCCATTACAACAATATAATATTTATGATCTCAACGTGTCACTTGCAAGAATTTAACCTAGGTGGGGAGGATAAAAATATTCCTCCCAACCACACAAGCTAAACCCAATCAACTATCCTTTGTTGGCTACCTTTTGGTCGAGAATACTACATCCCATCTATAGTTTCCTAAGATCATCCTTGGTACTCTCAAAAACTAACACAATGTACCGTACCTTGTTCAAACTTTGCAACATGAAGAATGCCTTTTTTCATGAAATATGTATCTTGGGGAAATCTATTAGGCACTTCCCCTCATTTTAGGGACAATACCTAGGGTAAATTAAATTATTTAGGGCTTAAGGCTAAAGCAATATTATACTCATTAAGAGCTCAACATGTCAATTGTGAGAATTGATCCTAGGTGGGGAGGATAACACTCCTCCTATACCACCTAGACTAAACCCAATTGACTAACATGAAAACAACTTGCAAATAGAGTTTGACACATATTATACTAAGAAGCGTTTAACATTATTTATATGAAAAATACAATAATAATGGTTTTAAACATATCTTGTTGATTTAAATAAATAATTAATTAAATCTATATTAACTAATAAAACAATGATGATATTAAAATTGAACACAAAAATCTACAATCCAAACATAATTAGCAAAGTAAAGCAAATGACTTGGAAGTCCTTCATTACTTAACATGATTCCTTCCTACTCTATAAAATACTTGCAATCAACCAACACAAAGAAACTTTACATATAAATATGCCTCACATGATGTGATAGTCTTTGTTATGGGCATCTCACCCACTCACAACGATTGAGAAGTGACCACTTTAAGGATGAAAAAGAAGTTAGGGATTTATTTTTTCAAATGAATTAAAATGAACCTAAACAACCCTAACTTCCCTGTCTCCACTAAGAGGATGACCATCAATTTTTTGAAGTAAAATATTGATGAGGACATTACTTTTATCTTTATCTTTGATTTTTCTTTGTTCATGTTGTTTGGCTATTACTCACACTCTTTGAGTTGTTCATCACTCACACAATTTGAGTTGTTGCATTGTCCTTTTTTATGGTCATTTGCAAGAATGTTATAGTATCATAAAACAAGTGGGAGATGATGAAAAAGGGAACGAATTATCAAGGGTGAGGAAACACAAATTTAATATTACAAAATAAAATAATATGTTAGTAAATTGTAACTTGAAAGGCATGTAGGTTAAAGAGAAATCAAACATAAAAACAAATTTGAAGAAAGACACAAAAAAATGAATGATAAATCGATGTTCACATGCAAATATAAAGTTACGTCATTACTGTAATAATGTTAAAAATAAATAAATAATAACTGATTGTTAACATAAACCCTTACTATGATCTCAGTGCCCTTGAAACTCTTCATGTAAGTCTTCTCAACATAATTGAAGTTTACTACTCACGTCGTTACTGTGCATTCTCCTTCTCTCCTTACATAATGGAAATAGGACAAAGATACATCTTAGGATGCCTACATGATGGACAAAGCAAGATTGGTTGACATCTAATTAAGATATTACACAAATTTCACCCTTTCTTCTCCACATGGTATGCCACCTATCTATTAACTTTCAGGGTTACTCTAAAAGTGTTTACACCATGCTTGGGGTGCTTTATGAGATTTAGGGTACATGGTGTATGTTCAAACCATGGATGGTACTAGATGGATTGCGACATGAGAGATAGCCTTTGATGGATTTGCACTGTTGAGATCGCTTGCTTAGAATGCTTGACCTTGTATGGTTGTTGTCTTAGTGTTCTGCCCTTAGGCGTTGGAGTTCTCTTGACATTTTATTGATGCCCTTCATTGGTGCCCTATGAAGGATCCACTTGCTTGAAAAACACCCTACTTAAAATGAGGAGCATTGTGTAGCTTGGAGAAGTGCATCAGGCCCTAGTTGACATATGGCATCTTGGATTCTTGTTCAAAGGATTATAGATGGCTCTAGGATGCCTGGGGTTTCTATAGTATTCTTGTAGGGTTAGATGACCTAGTGGAGCACATTGCTTAGGAGTATTGTTGGAGTCTGTGAAGGCTTGTGATAGAGGAATGTGGACTTGCCTTGTGTATCTACAACATCTTAGAGCCATTATTTTGCACAACATAACATTGGAGCATGACACATGCACTTTAGAGTGTAACATCTCACTTTTGTTGGCCTATACATGTTCATTGTAGGTTGCTTGTAAGGGCTAAGGCCCACATTGTATTGTTCACCTCCTTTACCTCTCATATAAATAAAGCAAGGAGATAGTATTTCCATTCATATATGTTGATTCACTAACTTTTATTGACTCTTCTTATAAGATGTGACCTAGAGAAGAATGCACACATCCTCTTTCTCTCTAAGGTCTTCACATGTTCTTGATCTGTCTTTCTTGAGTCATTAGGGTTTATTGGAGCATATTGGAGTTTTAGGGTTAGGGTTTATCCCTTGAATATTAGGGTTTTTAGAGAAAACTCTGTAGTGAATTTGTGAAAAACAAGAGAAGAAGAGGACGTCTTTTCTTGGAGGTTGTGTTGTAGAGATTATTGCACTTGGTTCTTCTTGGTTGAGCTAGGGTTTGATGATTTGCAGTAGTTAGGGATTTTTTGATAGTTGGATTTTTTGTACTAGACTTGAGAGACAACTATGATATGTAATTGTACTTCATCTTTAGATTATATATGAAGTTTCCAACTATCCACATCTTGTGTCATTTTCATATGTAAATTTTAATTATATATAAGTTCTTGTGTATTTTGTATCTTACTATGTCTCTAAACAATGCAATAGTAAAAAATCTAATCAATTAATGAGATAGTAAAAAAAATGATCATAAAACTGGATTAAAATATTGTGACAACTTCCCTCAAATTAAATAAATATTTAAAACGATTTTGTTTAACAAATTCAAAATTTTTAAATACAAGAAATTTTAAATAGACATCATGACCTATTCAAAATAAATTAACTAAATTTTATATGCTTTGATGATTCATAAGGGAACCACAAAAAAATAGTTGGCAATAATCGGAATGATGAAACACTTTTGAAGTTCACTTGCGTGGATTCTGACCTCCAACCAGGTGAGGAATTTAACCTCTTAAATTAGTAGTTAAGAACTATGGATTATATTTTGGTTGTGTATGAAACACATTTTTGCTTAACCAAGTGAGTATTTGGGTAAAGAGAGATAAGGTGGTTCCATGTTCATGGCACAAAGATATATTCTTATTAATATCAAAGTGGCACAATGCATCACATCTTGAGAAATTCATCACACAAGGGTTGTAATGTAAAATCCCTTAGAGTAATTTCCTTGTGCATACATTGGATAACCATCATCGAGTCTCTAGAAATTTTTAATTGAGATACACCAAACTCTTGTTCTAGTTTCAAAACTAACTTTAAAGACATTATTTCACAAAATTTATTGGTTTCTTGACCAATTCCAACATTAAAAGAAATACCATGATCTCAAGATAGGTATAGTATGCCTCTTGAACCTCCCTTAGAAGGTTTCCCCTTTGAGGCAACATTGAAAAAATACCATGTAATTTTCACTTTGCTTATGAGGGATATATTTTTCTTACACCTGTGGATAGTCTTTTAAAATATTTATGACATGGACAACACATTTTAGGATACATGTCTCGTCTTCTTCAAACAAATTTAGATTTCTGGCAAGCCATACTCCCTAGACTATGTTGAGAGGTAGTAATATGATCTTGGAAGTCTCTTTTCTACTACACTAGTGTTGATACTGAGAGGGGGTGAATTAGTATAAAGTACAATTTAAAACCTTTTTCAACTATATCCAATGAGAAATGAACAATAGTATAAGAGTTACACCAATACATCACAATACACCATGCATAATATATGAGAAATAATCAATAGTTATTGTTCAAGGGAAGTAATGACTTCCAAAGGTAGCTACAGCTTCCAAATGTAAAGGGAGGGATACAAATCCAAGAGGAATATACAGTCCTCCAATATAAAGAGAGGATTTAACTCTCCATCCTTGCCCCTTCCTTCCACCCAAGAATATATGAGAGATAATAAAACTTTACATTAAATCATCACCAT
>JZKD02S1050078.1:402743-415366 GCA_000966675.3 Picea glauca | reverse complement strand
TATTGGGGGAATTGACAACTCACGATTCTCATACTCGCGTGACACGTGGTCGATACCCGTCCGCTACCACAATAACCCCAGGTATGCCACACATCCCACAAGCATGGAGCACAAGTAAATCAGGGTGAGAATCAAACTTGAGACCTCCTTTACATATTTCTTTCCATTTGCACGACACTTGCCAATCGGTTTACACCCCTATAGGCAACATTCAATTATATTGATTGTCATTCATCACTTGAATTGTTGTCATTTCTCGAGTTGTGTGCATCCCTTATTTCATGATAAGTTGTAGGCGATATTGTACTTTGGTTATCTAAATGGATGTTTTATTTCTCTACTTCTCATTAACATTCTAACTACTCCTATTCCATCTATAAACATAGAACTAAAGCATAATAAGTAAATTTATTTTTATAATATAGTAGAATATACACGATTGTGTACATAAAATAACATACCATAGTAGTGACTAATTCATAAACCATATACATCGTTTCAAAGCCTTGCCTCATGCCGATTATCAAAATAATTTATGTTGGCTCATATTCATACTTTGTTTCCTGCATGATTAATACACCATGACAAAGCATAGTCGATATAATTAATATAAATATTTCTTATTGTTCCATTAATTATAAAACAAGGGAAGTTAAACAACATAGCTACTTACAAATTGTTCAATTAATTATTCAAATATAAATATCACAACAAATATGAAAACTTAAGTAACGTCGAAAACGTAAGTACTCACAAATTTTGCTATCAACCCTTTTTTTTCCTTGTCGTCCTGTCTTATGTGTTGATTGGGTTCCATTTTGTTTTCTTTTTTGCAACAAAACAATTGAAAATTAGTATTGAATATGATAAATAAATTCAATATACATAAAAGAATAAATGAATGATCACATACCTCTAATGCATGTTGTTGTTGGGATGCATCCTCCTATGATGAAATTATGTTCATTTATTTTACTGATCCAGGTGGATATCGGTGGCCACCCACCTTTTCCAATTGGCTCAAAACAATTTTATGGAAATTTTGGTAATTTACTATGTTTAGCAGTTTTTAACTTTTGTGGCCATTTTGAGGTCCTAAATGACGTTTTTTTGGGATAAAGCTTCTCATTTATAGGTGAATGCTCTTATTGATCCCACAAAATTAATCTCCTCGACTACACCTTTCCAGTGAGCTATCGTTCACCCCAAACAAAGATCGTATGCCAAAGTTACGCCCTCGGGAAGTTGATACATCAGACTACCCAAAACAGGGTCCACAAAACTGTTGGCTTTTCATATTCTATGGTTAGGTTTTTGGATTTTATTTATGATAAAAATGCCTTTGGATCCTCATTTTAAAATCATCTTCTTGCGAATGGGAGTAGCGGACACATCTCTTCTCAGAGATAAGCTGCCACCATTCTAACGAGTCTTTCACTCTGTATTTTTACAGTCTTTGTATATTTTCGCTAATTAATAGAAAATTGTGTATTACTGCATCTCTGCGTTTATGGTTGCATCTATGATACATTTATGTTATATTATTAGACATCCGATATATCTCTATACATTTATTTATTATATCTCCTCTCTCATTTCGTGCCGAAAATAATCCAGATCAGTGGTATCACAACAGACTGCTATTGATTGTTTTTTTTTCAGTGCATGTCCTTGACGAGGTCTAAGTATAGCAAGTTGGGTCTCAATATTGTCTCTCTTGAGGAAAATTTCTCTCGCACACCCAAGAAAACCTCAATGGCGGAAGAAAAGAAAAATGACGGAGCATACGATTCTGTCAATCTGTTGCTTGAGCAAGCTCTCATGCGACAAAGGGATGACATGATGGAGAATTTTTCCCACATCCTTCAATGCCCGCCAATAGCAAGAGACACATCTTCATCAAGCAAAAACTTTGGAGGTACCTCTCCTTTCAAGGTACAAGTTAATTTTAACATTCCCATATTTGAAGGACAAATAGATGCAATACCCTAGAAAAATGGTTAAATTTGCTAGAAGGTTATTTCTATGTTCATAATTTCTCCGATAGGGAAAATATCACCTTTGCACTCCTTAAGGTTCTCCCCCATGTCAAACATTCATGGGAAAATTACTGGGAGCAAAGTTCCATAGCGGAGTCTGGAATATATGGGGCTGAACCCACCTGGGATTTTTTTGTGGATGCGGTAAGGAATAATATTACCATGTTGGCAACTATGAGGACCAGTACATGAGATGGACCACACTGTTGAAAGAGAGAGGCCAAGAAGGTGCAGAGTTCACCAATACCTTCCATACCTTGCGCACCATGGTTTTGAAATACCGTGGGGTTCTACACAGATACATCCAAACTGAAATGGATTTTCTAGACATCTCATCACTCAGTGTTGCTTATCGATATGTTATTAAAATCGAGCAAAAATTTAAGCACCAAAACAAACGAGTGTTCGGGTCTGAAAATCCGCAACAACCAAAGTATGATAAAGAAGAACCTAACAAATAGTCTCTCGAAAACCAGTCCAAGCGACATGAAAAGAAGGGTCACGGAAAGACGAAGAAGGACACCGAAAAATGGTGTGATTTCCACAAAATCCCCTGGCACAACACCGATGAATGTTGCTCAAAATAGTCATTGGTGGACGATATCAAAGAGAAGGATTTGAACCCTGTTTCAAAACTTGATTTAGAAAATATTGACAGAAGACAGATCATTGATGCAAACCCCACTGCTATTTTTGCAACTGCAACAATTCAACCAGAAGAGCCAACAAATTCTGAAGAGGGGGAGAACCTTTTTCATTCACAGATGTGGATGAAGGGGACCTCGCTGCATTTTATTGTTGATAGCGGAAGCCAAAACAACCTCATCTCAATAGAGGTCATCAAAAAATTGGGATTGTTGAAAAAACCACACCCGCAACCATACAACATTGGGTGGCTTCTCCAGGGACGCGATCTTTGTGTCAGCCAACAATGTCGATTGTTATACGACATCCAACCCTTCAAGGATGAGGTATTATGTGATGTTTCCCTGCTGGATGTTTGTGATGTTCTCTTGGGCCAACCATATATGCGAAACCTCCATGCTATCTATGATTCTCGACCTCGTAGTGTCATTGTTACTCTGAGGGGTCATCTCTACAGGATACCAGAGGTAGTTCCAACTACTGTCCCACCTAAACAATTCCGCAAGGTAGTATCTCATACTAAAAAATTAATATTTTTTCACAATCTGTTCAAAAGGTGAACAAAAGGATACTGCAACCACTACAGCCTTAGCCCAAGCACCTTCTATCCAACAAAATCAAGTTGAAAAGATTGTTATCACTGAAATTTCATCCACAAATGGTTAAAGGAATCCAACATCTTCAAACAACTATTAGTTCACCCATGGACCAAAATTACCAAAAAATCATTTCCAAAAGGTCCAAAACTATCCAAACAGTTATAAAATCAGGATGCGCTATGACTATACAGGGCGCGCACACACATGCATCATCAAGAAACGTAGGAAAATCGCACATGCGCATGATGCGCGACTATGGATGCTAAAAGCCACGCACACCTAAGACATACACATTTATGACATTGGTTGGCCTTCCACCCACTTCTGGTTCAGCTTCCAAGTCGATTTGACATCCAAATCTCGGCTGGATCTGGCTGGGTGTCTGGTCAAAGAGCTAAAGGTGCCCTAAACAACCCATTTTCACACTAAAAGCTGGTTGCACAATACCTCAAAGTGGTACTATAAAACAAGGCCATGGGTGCACTACATCTTCAATGAATTCATTTGCAAGGTTATGCTACTGCTATTCTCTCAGGGAAACCTCTTTTCTCATCAAGAGCATACTAGCACCATTCCATTTGGGCAACCCACATCACCTTTTGAGTGGGTTAGCTTGGGATTCTTTCACCATTTCTTTCAAGTTTTCAAGTTGTAAGAAGATCTCAATCTTGGGGGTCCAAGAGCCCTCCCTTGGAGGAAGAAGGGACCCAAAGTCCCCTTTCTCTTTGGTGTTTTATTTTCACTAATATAATCATTTCCATTGGTGACATGAGTCTTGTTTATTTCTTGTTCTTATGTCCTTATGCACAATAGTTTAATTGTTTTTTCCCTTCCTAGTTTAATTCTTAGCTTAGTCTTTTATGTTTATTCTTCTAACCCTTTCCTTCACTGCTGTCTTGCTTAGCTAACCCAACTAAGCTTGTAAGCACCTCTGTTTTTCTCATTTAGGTGACAAAGGAGGCGCAACAAAGATTGCAACAAAGTGTAAAGATTCCTTCTGCACACATGAATCTCATGTAGCCAGACTGGTTAAAAAGGTCCAACCCTTCCAACCACAGGTTCGTGACAACCTTCAACAAGATAAGCAACAAAAATTCTCTAACAAGGCAAGGAGATCATCAAGATGAAGATTCAACAAATGCTTCCCTCCGCAGGCACTCAACACAATGGCGACCATTGCTTCCTAAGGATGGAGGATTGATCTAGGTGGATATCGGTGGAAGCTTATATTTGAGAAGATATGTGTGCGTTGCTCGCATGCGCAAGAAGATGATTTTAGAATGAGGATCCAAAGGGATTTTTATCATAATTAAAATCCAAAACCCTAACCTTGAAATATGAAAAACCAATAGTTTTGTGGACCCTGTTTTGGGTAGTTTGGTGTATCAACTTCCTGGGGGAGAAACTTTGGCATATGATCTCTGTTTGGGGCGGACGATAGCTCGTTGGAAAGGTATCATCAATGAGATTCATTTTGGGGGCTCAATAAAAGCCTTTGGCCATCATTGAGAAGATTTATCCCGAAAAACCTTCATTTAGGCCTTCAAAATGGTCCTGGAAGTTAAAAACTGCTAAAAATAGTAAATTACCAAAATTGTCAGAAAACTATTTTGAGCTAGTTGGAAAAGTTGGGTGGCCACCAAAATCCACCTGGATCTCTGTACATTGCTTTATTATATCTCCTCTCTCTTTTCGTGCCGAAAATAATCCGGATCATTTACCATCTCCTTGTACACTCTTTTGGACATCCCTACCGACATGTATTGGATTTCCACTCGTTTGTCGCTTGAAATTTTCATAATCTTCCTGAAAAATGAAAAAAACACAATAATGTTTTATTAAATGGAAATGAAAGAAAATATATCAAAACAAATTAATATGGTAATTATTGGAACATATTATTGAAAAACATGTTTAGTAATAACACCTTTTATATGACTCTTTTTTGTTATTGTAAGTTTTTTTTATTGCAAATTTCACCGGTCTCATTGACTATGTCTCCATAAACGACTTTTGTAGCATACATATAATCTGATTCTTGGAGTCACTAGATTGATTTTTGTATTGTAAGTGGAAATGACATCAATACATTTTTTCCAATATAGCCCTCAAAGTTTTGTAAAACATTTTGCCCCTCTAACTTCAAGAACCACTCCAGATGAACTGATGACCAAGCTGTCATCGTCATTTACATCCTTAACTATTTTTTTCCTCTTAGGAAAAGATTGCATTCCATTGCTATCGGTCGCTGCATAACATTAAAAAAAAGTGAAATTAAGTGTTTAAAACTTTTTAGTGATTAATGTTCATAAATTCATTTTTAGCAAAAGTCAAAGAAAAAATTAATGTTGATTACCTTTTGATCCACATGTTTCCTCTCTTTGCAACATTTCCATAAAGATTTTACGCTCTCTTGCACTCAGACTGCGAACAATATTATTGAGTTTCTTCAAGTTTTTTCTCTACATGACACACATTAACCAATACCCCTAATTGATTTTAACTTACAAATATTTCAAAAATATATAAATTTTTAGTAATACTTAAAGAACTTGCATGTCTCTCTTCTTGGGATGAGATACCATTGCGCTCACTACAATAAGATGTTTTCTTTGAACTTCTATCAACCATATCATATTAAAAAAAACCCAGGAATCATTAGAAATAGAAATTATGAAAAATTTATACAATCTGATATTTCGGTGCGCTTCATTAAATAGAACACATTGAGGAGTCAAGCATATACTTGTATTGGAATGTACAATTATTCATCGTGCACCGCTAACCCATACACATATGATATGAAATCAATACTATTTGTTTTTTGACCAATTGGTGCTTTATGTAATGTCCCCATTTTGGGACATTATAACATTACAGAGTGTTATGCCTACCAAAGTAGCCAGATAGGGGTGATAGAGAGTTCGGGAGATATTGAGGGGTTTTATTGGGCCTGACTTGCATCGTTCATCATCAGGATCCATTCCGCACAACTTGGCTTTGGTTCCGTTGCATTCCGATGATTTTCGTAATTTTGATTATTATGAGTCATATCTTAATTAAATTCACTAAGAAGGTCATAATGGGCATATTACTTGGAGAAACCTCTTAGTGTAATAGCTTATCAGAATTAGGAGGAATAACATTACAAGATAAGATGATGAGAAGTGACTTTCAGTGGTCGGAGAAGCCATAAGGATGGATAAATTAGTTTTTAGAGGTAAAATGGTTAATTAATTAATTAAGTGATTTAATCAAGGAATAATAAAATAAAATAAAAGTCACTTGGAGGGAAAAGGTCAATAACGAATTAGGGTTTCAGGAAGCTATAAAGGAAGGGTAAAAAAACCTAATTCATTATTATGTTATGATTTGATGTTGCGATATTTGCAGAGGAGGAGGGAATCAAACCCCTTGTTGTTTTGTGGATTTATGAAGGAAACGACCACCATTGATTGGTTTCGGTGTTGAGAGACACACCCTAGACTATCAAATATACCATCAAGGTATTTCACCATGCATTTTAGGTATCCATTTCAGTGACTGCACAACTCAGCCAGTGAGGGCACAAGGGTTAGCAAGAGGGTTTTTTTGGCCACACGAGACAATTCAATATTTTACAGATTCCTTCCGACCCATTAGAGAGCTAGCCAGGGTGAACCTTTCAAGCCACCAGTTTTCATTTTCCGACAGTGGAATCTCCTAGAACGTAGCAAACAATCAGTTAGGGTGCAACTCTCGAGGAAGAACATTTGGGGTTCTAGGGGGTATTCCGGAGAAGATCCAAGGAAACCCTTCCGACCCATTATAAAGGAGGCCAGGATGATCATTTCCAGTCATACATCGTTAGATTCCACTGCTGGGATCACTAGGGTAGAATCCCACAACCCAGGAGGTGTGCAAATCCCCATGGGGTGACATCTGGAGCTTCAGAGGTCAGATCCTCAATCCGAAAGTCACCAGGATCAATCTAGAGGCCAGAACACTTCTTTTGAGTTAGTTTCTAGTCCATTCCGATGCGTATCGCCACCAGGGAAAGTTTTCCAATATCTACAACAGTTACTGTGAGCTTCTAGACTGAGTTTTGTCAATCTATCCATGCATGCACAAATCAACCTTCCTTCTTTTGATCATGGGTATTTCTTGTTAGTTGATTTGTATTCCAGTGAAGATCCATGAGATCTAACTGATGACTAGTACATCTACTTCCAACTTATTATTGTATTTCCTTATTTTTCCTCATTATATAAATATATTAGTGAGTTGTGTTGTCCTTTATTTCACATGCATTATCTTTATACTGCTAAAACACTTAATGAATGAAATACACATGTGAAAATCACCAAGCATGTTCACACATGAACTCAAACACATCCATAAACCCCTAGAGTATAAGATCTCAGTGACAAAACAATAGTTCAACAATAGATATATGGATCAGCTGGATCAAGGATATTTCAGTGGTATCAGAGTTGGTTTTCCTACCAGCCTAATGGGAAAATCAGTGAGGATTTATTTCAAATTGTTTCCACTAAATTTCAGTGGTGATAACTTGCACTTATATCTTCAGACGAAATAGAAGAGAGAAGAGTTCAGATAAGATATGGAGGACAACGTGAGGAATATTCGTAATATGCTTGCACATGGGCAACAACAGTTGTGGCAGGCTATGGAAAGCCTTCAAAACAATACATGGATTAATAGAGCTAGTGGTTCAAAGAGGAAACAAACAGGACATAAATGACATGATGAGGAGTTTGCAAATTGTTTGAGAAAATATTAGGAGCTTGATACAAAATTTCATGCAGACATGTCATTCAATGATTTTTGCACCATCAAACATCTTGAGTGATATGAACCCCAACTATCAGGGGACAAGAAGGGGAAGGTGCACATTGTTGAGGTACACTATGACAATGGGGATGAGGAGGTGCATGAGAATTCAACCACAAATTCCTATTTAGAGTAGTCAGATAAGGCTAGTGACTCCTGCGCATCTAAGGGATAGTTGGATGGATAGGATGATGGCACATGTTCTTCATATTCCCTAACAGGCAGTGTTGAGACTTCAACACTTTAACATAGTGATGACACTTGTGAAGATTCATATGTGTTGGCACTTGGATGTGATGAGATTAGGTGGTTGGATGACCAACCTTGGCGTATAGACATGGATTCTAGGAAATCATGTATGGAGGATGATGATTCTTCTATGATGACAGTGACCGATTTTTCATCTTCTCAGACAGCTATGATAGCCATGACACATGAGGATATCAGTAGAATTTCTGATCTAGTGGAGGAGCCTTGCGTGAGGATTGCACTCTAGGGACATATGGATATGCAGATCCATGAGGAGAGGCATGACTTGGAGCTAGTTGATGAGACACATATCTATCAGTATGAGGAGCATGAGCCACCTCTATTAGAGATTCTGTTGTTAGATTAGGTCATAGAGACTAATATTTTGATGGGATACTCACTTCCATGACCAGTCTACAGTGACGAGGAAGCACTCCTTAGTGGTTGGGATGACCATATCTCATGTCTAGACACATATGTATGGGAACCAGGTGTAGATGACATTATCAGAGTGGGTGCATAGGAGGATACAACTGCCCATACAGGATATAGTGCGATTCAGATGGGGGTGACAATTGGTGATGGTGTGCAGTGGCATACAGGAGGATTCAGTAGCACAGTGGATAGTGGGAGGTTCAGTGCCTTATGTTTTTAGGAGTGTGTTGTTGGGGATTCCATTGTTGACATTAGCAGTGAGGGTCATGAGGTAGAACCTCAATGAGACTGTGATCATGAGTCATGACACTGGACGAGACAGTTGAGAGTCAGTAAGGACATGATCATGGAAACCACTAGATGCATGGATGATACACACGCATTGGTAGCAGATTATTGTTGGAGGGCATTGATGGCACATGATAGTTTAGATGGGGGATTTTCCATGGATGAATTTCATATTCTCAGGGAAAGAGTAACTATGATAAGGGTCGAATACTAACAATTGTTGATGGACAAAGATTACCTATTGTAGGTTGGTGAGATGTATCGCAGGGACCTGAGGGAGTAGGAGTTGGAGGTGGACCGACTCACTCATGAGTTGGTGAGCACACAAGGAATCTTGGAAGGCACATAGACAACCCTTCAAGAATCAGAGTCCAGATTAGATGAGCTCCTTGAGGAGATTGGTCAGAGATACACTATATCTATCTCGACAGAGAGTCATATATGTTCCTCAGTTACATTGTTGGAGGATGTCCGGGTGTCACAGGGGCCACCATTCATGGGTATTTCTGAGACAGTCAGTCATACACATACACATGAGGATTCTAGATACAGAGGAAATTACGAGGACACTTTCATTTGCGTTTTAGGATTGGTTGATATCCACAAAGAGGTTGATCCAGAAGTACACCTTGAACATATGATGATGATATAGATGTGTAGTGGGATTCAGGGGGATGCATTGGATTGTAGGGAGGAGACACACTTAGTGGAGCATGGAGATTCCTCTCCCTTAAAACAACACATAATTCTAGGAGATCACCTTCACAACAACAACAACTATCTGAGTGATGATGGAGGGAGAGTGATTGACCAACAATTTGTGGAGTTATCTACTGTTGTACCCAATAGTTGGAGTTTAGACGATTATTCACCATGGGTGCTAGTAGATGAGCTTTTGGTCCAATACTGGGGATTGGCCAAATAATATGATACTTTCTAGTGCTATAGTCGGTTACATATGTTTCTGTTAGATTTTCCTGATGCTTTCATCATTGAAAAAGGAATGGAATACTTTCCAAAGAAACCTTATTGACTCTGGAGCTCTCATCCAATATGGAGAAGATGAGCTCATCTGGACCGAGGGTTACAATTCCGGTTTAATTACTGTTAAGAACATTTATTTGGCCATTTTATCTACTCAGGGAATACAAAAGATCCAGGGATGGTGGAAGACTTTTTGGAAATGGAATCTACAACTCAAAATTAAGTGTTTTCTCTGGTTAACTGCCGAAAACAAAATCTTGACTTGTGAAAATTTAAAGGTGTGAGGATGGGAAGGCCCTTCATGATGCTATCTTTGCAAAAACGAAATTGAAAACACAGATCATATTTTTATCCACTATATTTTCAAAAAATCAGTTTGGGAAAGATTGGCAAGGCTTCTCAACTTCAAATTATACTATAAGGGGAATAATTTATCAGATTGTATGCAATCCTGGGTTAATGATAAAAAGGTCCCATTATTGGTTGCAGCGCATACTTGTTGGTTCACATGGATTGAAAGAAATTTAGCGATCTTTGAAGAAAGGACTCCATCAATTCACTTTGTGATTCCAAAGGTACTTGGCCTCCTTAGTCATGGACAAAAGGTTTAGAATTTACCCCTCACCCACTCTATACTGATCCAACAAAGAAAGGATATTATTACTACCTGGTTAGATGGAACGATCTAGTTGGATGGCCAAAAATGTGGAGCTGGTGGCATCATAAAGACCCCAAACTTTCTAGTATACAAATGGTTATTAAATTGTGGCATAGGCACAAATAATAGAGCATAATTAATGGGCGTTTAGGTGTCCCTCAGACTGGCACTCCATCTATCCTTTCAGCGAATTCAAATCCTGAGGGACTCAAGAGTCATTAACAATTGGCTTATTGACAAAGATAGATTCCATTCGAGCTCATTGGAAGGATGGAAGGACAGGATAAAAGTTATGATCAATTCATTTCAGGATATTAGCTTTGATCATGTGCACAGAGAGTTTAACACATAAGTAGATAATCTATCAAAGTTGGCGCTAAAGGAACCTATCGGCATAATTGTCTTTTCTCAGTGGATAAATGGAGATGAAGGACCCAAAAATTCTCTCAGTCTTTACTAATCTATTTGTCAGTGATTCTATAGGTTCACTCATGGCAGATTCTCATCACAGGAACTTGATTTTGGAGATCTTTATCATGAAATCCCAGATTTAAAGATTTGAGAGAACCTGTCCTATTTGTTTTGGGAACTGAAGATGTTTCTTTACCTTTGTTTCAGGATTATAGATTCCCTTGTTTTTGATATTTTGGGACTATTATGCACATGTTATCAATCTATGTCGATGAACTGAAATGTAAACAAATTATATCATCTTAATATAATTGGGAAAATTTTCTATTGGAAAAAAAGTTCTTACCCTACATAACTTTATCCACTCGATTTGTAAAATGTATACCTCCACCATGGCAAGGGTTACGTGGATCAAGAGAGTACCACTCTCATGGGTCGTTGTATAGCATTAAACATATCAAGCTAACACGAGACTTCCCATTGCGTTGCAGAGGTGTGACAAAGGGTTCTAACTAAGCCTGTATTATTTTTCTTTTGTTTTATCTTTATATACCCACTTACTAATAAACACATGGAATAGAATGATAAGCCGTTCCTTGCAGGAATGAAGGTTTTGGGTCAGCTCCGAGTCAATATACGACTTCTGGAGCGACTCTCTTAATACAATAATCATTAGTTTAATGCACGCATAGAGGCACCTTGTATATTTATTAAAATAAATTTTCATTATTGTTTGCTACTGTGGATATGAACCGTGGCCATCTGTGCTTAAAAATTTCTGGGTTCCTTTTCTAAAAGAAAATCCCTATCGATTTTGGCTTCTTGGTTCGATTAAAACCCTATTTATTCTTTTGTATAATGGTCCCCTCTTTCCAATAGGTTTGGTATGTTATTATTATTTTTTTGGTTAATTTTAAAGAAACCATCTCTTTCCATATATATATAAATGCTAGCTCAAGGTTATGCACTTAGACTCCGGTGCAAATAATTTTTTTTATACAATCACAACTCATTATACCAAGTAACAAATATTCCAACCATCTAAATGCTAGTCACAATTTCTATTATATATATATATATATATATATATATATATATATATATATATATTCTAGTATGAAAAACTTTGATTATTTCCTTTTTGCGGAGATAATTGAATATATTGTCCAGAGTAGCAATCTAGTTTAAATCTTTCTAGTTTATCGAATATATTGTCCAGAGTAGCAATCTAGTCTAAATCTTTCTAGTTTATCTTTGTACAATAGATTTATTTGAAGCACAATAATTGTCTATACATTATGATGTATCAATACTTGTTATGCTACTGTACTTTCACTGTACATTTTCATGTATTCTATATGGGAAATTTTTTGGCATGCATACTATTCAACTAGTTATTTTATAATAACTTTCTTTGTTACTTACGCAAAATAAATTTTCTCAAAGAATGACATTTTTGTTTTACTTGGAATAGAGCTTGGG
>JZKD02S1050078.1:382599-393514 GCA_000966675.3 Picea glauca | reverse complement strand
TGCGTGAAAAAGAAAAAAATTAGAAATGCAAAATTTCAAGATAAATTGTAATTTTTATTGGATGAAAATGAAAATAGGAAGGTAATAAATAATTTACCTAGTCTCTTCTATCTCGGGGAGGCATGGTCGCACCGTTGAGAGGAAATCAAAATTCATGGTAATTTCCAAAATTCGAAAATGTGTGGAATCCACCAATGGAGCTATCCTAGTTGGTATAGAGCACTTGAAACATGGCGTCTTAGTAAGAAAGGCAAGCACCAGTTCTTGTTTGAGAATTTGGAAGTACGGAATGTGTTAGCACTCTATAAATCTATTCGACTGATAAACATATGATGAAGGTAATTTTTTCAACCAACTTTGAGACCCGCAACTAGCCTTTCGGATCTGGAGAGGGTTCTCTTAGAAATGGCACAGTCTCTGCACATGATATGACTTTGAAAAAAGTGGCTATATTTAACACCGATGATAAAATCTTCTGGTTATATTGGTGTAGAAAAATAAAACTTGGGCTATGGAGCCGGTTTGAAGAAGAGATAGAACAAATGAATCAGTGTCTGGATTCGAGAGGAGAAGGCTAGGTGAGAAACAACCTTCAGTGTAAACCGTAAAGTGTGGTGGGAGAAAAGCATAGGAAGCAACTCAAGAGCGTCGTTGTGGATGAATTCAGAGTTAGCTTGACAGGAAAACATTTTGTATAAGTGGCACGAACAAGGGGCTCAATACAACGAATCCACAGGTTCAAAAATTCGTTTTGAAATAGACGATATGAGATATGAAACAAGAGATAATAGGAAACAAATACACAGAAAAGAAAAACAATACATCCGACTTTCACAACTAGAATCTTTTCATCAAATCACAGAACCTTTACATTAAATTTTGGTCAAAAACTCAAATTACATACAATAGCAGCCATTTTCTCAAAATTGCCAACCAACCCTGTTTACATAAAAATGATCCCCTTATATAGAAATCTAATGTCACCCTTGGCTGTTAGGGTTGAGCTACCCTCTCCTGGAATCATGGATCCGTTTTCTTTGAAAGAGAACAATAACTTCAATGGATTCACTAAAAATAGAAAACCCGACTTTGCCAAATCATAATCGTAACCAAAATATTCTTTACAGTCATTGATCATGATCCAAATTCGACCCTATGGTTGTGATGAACCATAATTTTCACTTCTGGATACTCTGTCATCCCTGCACAACAAGTCTTCTATGCAACAATAACCTACAAAAAAAACACAACAAAATGCACAACAAACTGGTAAAATAGGTGTTAAAGATGACATCGTATCTCCCGGATAAAAAATATTTTTAGAAACTGAGAGATATTTTTGTATTTAAGATCGTTATAAAGAAAAACCTCTCTCGGGTTCTTGAAATTCATCTCCAGCTAGCCAGATTACGTGTCACCAAAACATTCTCAGATAGGAAATCATGAAAACTGAAAAATAGGGCTCAAAGATTCCTTCGAATCTCGCAATCTGTGACACATTTTTTAAATATGAGAGAGGTTTTTATTATTTGGTTTGTCCTCGACAAAAAAATCTCGGGGATTTTCAAAATTCCTCTCTAGTTGGTCATAAATAGATCTTGAAGTTGACCACTAAACCAATAATTTGTGCAGTGTGACCTGTAGCCTGTGTGCTGGAAAAATCCACTGCGTGACGACATCCTATGTGCGACAGAATCCACTATGTGACAACATCCTATGTGCGATGAAATCCATTGCGTGACAACATCCTATGCACGACAGAATCCACTGCGCAACGAAATCCTATGCGCGATGAAATCCACTACGTGACAACATCCTTTGTGCGACGACATCCTCTGTGTGACAAAATCCACTGCGCGACAACATCCTATGTCTGACAACATTCTTTGCGTGACAACATTCTCTGTGCGGTGCGTAGTGAATTTTGCAGTGCAAAGTTGTAAATGGAAATGGAACAAATAAATTATAAGATTCCCTTTGAAAATGACCCTTGGAGATGTTAGATGCTGCCATTCATAAAACCAATATGGGTGCTAACATGCATGACTTTGAAAATTGTTGACAAACCTATAACCTCAACTATGAAAATCATGGCGCTAATAGGATGCATTGTAACAATGGAAATAATTTTGTATTTTGTATTTATTTATCCTACAACGTTACATTGTTCGAAAGTGAGGACAACTAGGATGTACCTTTCAATGGTGTCGGTGTGATTTATTTAGTGCATGTAATTTTATTATAAAGTATGTCAATGATACTGAAACATGGATCCACCGATGATGTATTGTTCATGAACATTCTAGTGTGTACTATTCAACGACATCGATGCAAATTATTTGGTGCATGTAATTTTATTATAAAGTATGGTGGTGCTACTGGAACCTGGATGCACTGGTGTTGTATTTCTCATGAACTTGCCAGTGCATATATACCTTAAAGGAACATAGAGAAAAAATGCTCCACAAAAACCTATGACCTCCCACCTCCGCTGTGAACAATGACGGTGCATTCAAATATTTAATCCCCAGTGCAATATGTTTTAGATGCACACCAGTTCATATGTACCATAAAGGCGCACCGAAAAAAACCTCCGCAAAAACCTCTGGCCGCCCGCCTTCGCTATAAACAACTAAGGGAAGAATTTTTCAGGGAGGTTCCATAAAAAACTTTGCATGAAGGTGTTCTCCTTGTAGTGTATGCTAGACAAGTTGGGTAGAAAATCACTCATGGATTCCAGTTCTTTGGATCCAACCTCATTTCCCCATGTCCCAAAAAGAAAAAATAAATGAAGAAATTTTTTTATTCATAGAGTGAGACTAATGAGTCTTACCTGAATTTTCCTTATTCACCACGTTGTAATTGACTACCTCCTGGTTATGTTTTTTGATCCCCATGTCCTAGGGATAACTAAGGAGATGATGTCTTGAGGCCCTCAGGTTGCAGACATGGAGTACCGAGAGACAAATGTCTGACATCATCCACTTGCACATACAGAGGCCCACCTCACTGCCATAGGTCTCAAATTCATCATGATGGTATATTCCACACGAAATTGCTTTCGAAAGACATTGGGTATTTCTCCATGAGGTACAAGCCAGGTATTATGGTGATTGTCATTTCAATATTTGAGGCATTTGAATATATTTCATTTAAATGTTGCTTTTGATTATGTAACATATGCTTGGAAGTTATGCTCTTTTCCCTGTTTCACCTTGGTGGTTGACATTGCACCTTAGTAAGTGGTCACCCTTAGGGATGGGTTTACTACTGGGAGGTCCCCTTGACAATTCAGCGTGCCATTCCTGATCATATTTACCACTTTACAGACTTCATCCCCTCACCTCCTTATCTTTTGGTATTTTCGGGTGTACTGACCCAAGAAGGGATTGTCCCTCATTTGATGGGAAGAAGGGGCTGAAGGCCCAGAGGTTTGTAGCTAGAAAAAGATAAAATCCAATCATGAACCTTCTATATGCTTTCCTAGGGATATCGAGGACATTGAAATGTCTCTCATAATAAATTTATGGTACCCATAAAAAATAACAATGCAAAAATGCCAACCAAGGTAGAGCGTGTGTGGGAAATGTTTTTCATGCTTAGGTAGAAGTCCCACACATTGTCTTCAACTTGGGGAGACATAATGTGACTATGGTAGAGTCAAGGTGGAATTTTTTTTCATGTTTAGGTAGAATCCCCACATTGGATTCAACCTGGAAACATCTTAAAAGAACAAAAGACCATAAATGGGCTTGGAAAAAGGATATATTGAAAATGAAGTTGCAACACACCCTCTACAAAGGAACCCATAAATGAGACACTATGATCCCTTGTATTTCATGAACCCCATGCCCAAAAGTGTTACCCCGATCCAATTCATCTTCTACACATGGCTTACAGGGGTGTCCACCTGGGAAACACTCCTTGAATTAGGGGATGATTCACCCAATAGGTCACTTTGTCAACCCTCCCATACCTAAACTTGGCATGTTGCATTGGGTCTTTGAGCACTTGTTTAATTTGATGAGGTGGTTTTTGATGCACATGCTTAGGTGACTCTTTTATTGATTTGATTTACTTATCATGATATGTTTGACTTTAGATCCTTGGAGATCGTATTCATTGTCTTTTCATGACCTTGCTTGGTGGACTATTTTTGAGGAAAAAGCCTAGCTTGGGCTTCCTTGGGGCATGAAGTGCATAGGATGGATACCATGGCCCACACGCCTGATGATGATGAAAACCTTTGGAGGCTTGAGAGAATTTTTTTATGACCTCAGCTATCCCCTACAATCCCAACGTTTTTCCTTTGGAGGTCAAAACGTCACATTTGGAGGGCTTGACTTCACCCTAGAGCTAGGGTTTGGAATGGTGGTGTGGTTGACTTGAAAGTTGGCATATTTTGGATGGAGAGAGACCTTGGATTGATGGAGGAGACATTAGCACATAAAAGGAATTCCTTTGGAGGCCCAATGTTTCACCTCCAATCTCAACAAATTGCTCTAACTCCTAAAATATTTCCCTAAAGAAGTGACATCATGCTTCTTTTTGGGTTTTCTTATGTGCAAAATAAAATTTAAAGTTGTAAAGGGGAAAATTAAAGTTGTAAAATGGAAAATTAAGGGTTTGTGGCCACTTAAGTTGTGTTTTACCCTAAAGTTAAGTGGACAAACAATTTTTAGAGGATTTGTATAAATACATATCATTTCTATTTCATTTTCATCATAACTCTCCCATTTGGAGAAGATACTTCGTTGAAATTTTCACCCTCTTTGGGAAACTTGGATTTATTTCTCTCTTACAAATGTATTTTGGTGATTTATCTTGGTGTATTGTGGAGATAAGGTGTAATACACCCACTATGACATAATAAATTTTTCTCCTTTTCTTGAGGGACAGAATCCCCGAAGTCCTTAGGGGACTTAGCGTAGGCTATCTCTTCCCTTTTCCACCTCCATGTGATCGTTGATTATGACCACCGGCCAAACAACTAGGCACCTTTTTGCATTTCACGACTTAGCGATATAAGCGAGTCAAGTCTTTAGACTCTGCAAACCCCGAAATGCCAAAATGCCAAAAAGGATTCGATCAGCAATTAGCCCCCTGGGCTATGCCTTGGCCTGTATGACCACTTCTCATAAGACCACAATCTTATTCCCTTTGGGACTTATCAATACTAGAGCCTGACCTCTTGTCAACGGGACTCCCGAATTCCCGATTTTTTATTTCCCGATGGACTCTTCCTTTTGGGATTTTCCCTGAAATCCTGGATTGCTGCCACGTGTCCACCCTCAGATGGACGGTCCTCTTCGTTTTCGCGATTTCACGACTTGCGAACCCTAGTGACACAAATCCTCTGTCAATTTGAATCCCCAGTATCTGAAATACCGATGGACTCTCGATCTCCACCACGTGTCCTCCACAGATGGACGGTCTAGATCGTTTCGGGACTTCACCAGGTGTGAAGTCAAAATACTCACCTTCCTCTTTTGTTTCTCAATGTCTGAATCCCCGAAATGGGTGATCTCGTGACACGTGTCCTCCCTTAATCGAACGGTCTAGATCTATTTCGGGACTTCCACCATGGAGTGTCCCGATCTCTTGTCCTCGAGACCTATGAAATCCTGAAGTCTGAAATCCCGATACCAACTCCTCTTTCGAGACTTTCACCTATGTTCATGAAGGCTTAACCCTCATGCATCTCCTGAAAGATCCAATGGCTGTTGAGTTTTCTTACTAAGATCTGACGGTTCAGATCTGTTTCATGCTGTGCACTCTCCTGCTGCTCCCTGGACGTGGAAAACCAACGATCCAGATCTCTTCCTTTCTGCCACAGAGCTCATCAGGGTTTCGGGTACCGGTATTTCACGACTTGCAAAGACAATGGTTCTTGCCCTTTGGTTTCCCGGGTGCCGAAACATCGAAATTCCAACTGGTAGCCACATGTCCCTCTGATGGACTGCTGCAACCTTTACCCACAATCAACCGTTATGATATCTTCAGGATGATCAATGGTCATGATCAAATCCCGGCTTTCTCAAAATTATTCACATTTAAACTGATTTAGGGTTTCAGTCTTTGGGTTTTCGTGACTCGCGATGACTAGTGCTCTTGCCCTTTGATTCCCTGAGTGTTGAAACGCTGAAACGCTTTCTGACTGCCACTTTCCCTTTTAAAAAGGATGGTCCAGATACTCCCATGGAACTTGGGGATCTACGGTCCCGATTTCTTCGCTACTTACGAAGATAAAAAGGAAAGGGGTTGAGGCATTAACGCCCTCGTTTCTTCCTCCAATCTAATGGCCGCGACTGACCTCAGATATTTTGACAGGATCTCATCCGTCGATCGATACTTAACCACATGCTATCATTTCAGGATGTCGTAAATCAGGGTTTCGGGACTCGCGAGTACAAGCAAACTCGCACCTAGATACTCCAGGTGCCAAAACTCCAAAAACTCTTAATTTACCCCCACGCTAATAATTCAGGATTTCGCAAATCGGGGTTTCGGGACTTGCRAGTGTAAGGGGACTTTCCCTTGGGTACTCCRAGTACCAAAATGCCRAAATGTTGGGATCAACGAGGACCATTMTTCCTCGCACAGGATGGCTAATACTTGTGCCACCAAATCCTCTTTCAGGTTCTTGGTAAGATTTCCAGAGAGGGTATCTCTGTGGAGAGATCTATTCCGGGTATTCCTGGAGACAAATAAGGGCATAGATTTCCCAAAAGCAGACTTGAAGTCCAAATTAGTTCAATATAGGTATATATAAATCTATCTATAAACATAAGCCATACGTGGTCCTTCCAATAAAAGCATGCAATCACCATTTCTGATCAAAACACCACACATACAGTCTTATACTCAAACCATTCATAAATTGCACAGACTATGAGCATACATATCAACATATAAACTTCAAGATACAAGATATAACACTTATCAGAAAAACACCAGAGGTGATGAAACTGCTGAGAGGGGTGCTTGTTTCCACCCAACCGTAGGCTTAGAGAATCCAAATGGATTTACCACTAGCCACCCCTGAGCTGAGACCACAATGCTGTGAGACTGAGTCTCTGTTCACCAGTGTCTAAGAATGAAGGTTACTCTCCTTCTTTTCCCCTATCACTCACTTTGTATTTTCCAGAGTTCTTTTCCTCTTTTCTTTTCCTTCCCTCGCGTTTGCACCCCTGATCGCACACTCTTCTTGCATTTTCTCTTTTTGGCGAGGTTTCATGTGGCACGATATTCCTCGTGGTGGTTAGATATGAGGACTCTATAGATGGGCAGTTCACCCCCATCCCTCATTACTCATGAGGAGCCATTTACCCACCAACCTAGCGAGTCATTTAATTTGGGGCCATCGAGACGCTCTTGGTTCTCTAGGCCAAGGAAGTCCAAATATGGTATTGGTTTCGGTGGAAGTTAATGCCACCATTCTAGGTGCCTTCCACCACCTTTCTCTAGCCATCGTGGTCTCTTTTCAGCACATCCCCTCTCAATAGTCCTATAATATATATATTCATAATATTATTCACATTCATCAACCTTTTTCACAAGGTCCATTCACATCACACATTCACATTTCTGAGTTTGCCACAATACTTGGCCAATATAGTTTTTTTTACAGACTGGGGGAAATAGGGTGTTACAATTCCATCCCCCTTAAAGGAACATCTTCCTCGATGTTCTATCTATCAACTTGGACATGCATGTACAGGTGTAAAAAAAATCGGATGTGCCCATTTCATGGCATCCTCCATTTCCCATGTAGCCTCATCTGGGCCAAAATGTTTCCACTGCACCTTGACCTGTGCAATGGTTCGGTTTTGGAGTGGGGTTTCCTTTCTGTCCAGTATGCATTGAGGTTCTGGTAAAAATTCTCCCTCTAGTTCCACTTGGATCATAGACCAATCAATTATATGGTTAGCATCATGTACATATTTCTTCAATAATGAGACATGGAAAACATTTTGTGCTTTGAATGTGGGAGGAAGTGCTAGCCTATAGTCTACAGGTCCCACTCTATCTAGGACCTCAAAGGGTCCACAATACCAAGGTGCCAACTTGGCACAAGCTTCCATTTTCAGAGAACTCTTTCTAGGTCTAACTCTGAGATATACATGGTCTCCCGTCTTGAACTGTGTTGGAGTTCTCTTTTGGTCGGCATAACTTTTCTGTCGGTTCTGAGCGACCTTCAGGTTTTGTTTTATCTGAGTCACTTGTTGTTCCATTTCTTTCAACATGTTGGGTCCAAAAGAAATTCTGTTTACAATATTACTCCAGCTGACTAGAGTGTTACACAGTCTACCATAGAGGACTTCAAAGGGACTCATCTTTAAGGATGCTTGGTAGCCATTGTTGTAGGCGAATTCTACCAGTGACAGGTAATCTTCCCACTTCTTGGGTTGATGCATTACATGCATTCTTAACATGTCTTCAAGTATTTGGTTCACTCTTTCTGTCTGTCCATCGGTTTGAGGGTGATAGGCTGTGCTAAACAACAATTTGATCTCTAAACCATCCATTAGTGATTTCCAAAAGTTAGAAGTAAATTTCATGTCTCTGTCAGACATGATATCTTTCGGCATACCATGCAATCTGAATATCTCCTTCATGAATACCTGGGCGATGTCTATTGCCTTGCAAGTTGACTTGATGGGGATAAAGTTAGTGGACTTTCTCAATTTATCCACCACTACCATGATGACATCATTCTGTTTGGTCGAGGTTGGTAATCTGGTGATGAAATCCATGGAGATGGTTTCCCATTTCCATTCTGGGATTGGTAGAGGTTGTAATAATCCTGGTAGGTGTTGGTGTTCTTCTTTAACCTATTGGCACTCTATGCATTTGGCCAAGTACTCAGAAATGTATTTCTTCATCCCATGCCAATATAATTGTTTCCTGGTGGCCGTGATCATCTTCTAGTATCCTGGATGACCAGAATAGGGTCTTTTATGTAGTTCATTTAGTATGAACCTCTTCAAGTCGTCGCCATCTGGAATATAAAATTTGCTTCTGTAAGTGAGCAGACCTCCTTCGGTCATCTGGTAGCCTTCATATTTTACTTCGGTGGGTTCTTGCTGTAGGTACATGGTCACGGTCTAGGCAAAGGGATCTGTTTCTTGTGCATTTCTGATTCTTTCCTTGACATCTGTCTCGCAGGTGCTCACCGCTACCGGGTGAATTGTTTTCATACTTCTGCTAAGGGAGTTGACCAGTCTATTTTCCTTTCCTTTAATGTGTTTGATTTCAAAATCAAACTTGCTAAGGAGGGCCATCCACCTAGCTTGTATATCATTGAGATTTGGTTGATCAAACAGGTATCGCAATCCACAGTGATCTATCATAAGTACAAATTTTCTTCCCAGGAGGGAATGCCTCCACATTTTCAAGGCATGCACTATGACAACCAACTCTAGATCATGGGTCACATAGTTGACTTCATGCTCATTCAATTTTCGGGATTCATAATAGATCACACTTCCTCCCTGCATAAGGACTCCTCCGAGCCCTTCCTTACAGGCATTTGTGCACACAAGGAAGTCAACTTCTGGATCAATGATCTTCAACATGGGTGCATGGGTCAGTAGATGTTTCAGGGTTTGAAATCTTTCTTCACATTTCTGTGTCCACATGAATTTTGTCCCCTTCTTCTGGAGGGTAGTGATTGGACAACCAATCTTGGAGAATCCTTTTATAAATCTCCTATAGTATTCTACTAATCCCATAAAGGATCTGATGTCTGAAACATCCTTTGGGGTAGGCCATTCCATGATAGACCTGATTTTGTCAGGGTCTACCGCTACTCCTTCTTCGGAGAGAACATGGCCTAAGTAATGTATTTTATTCTGGAAGAATTCACATTTTCTGAATTTGGCATAGAGCTAATGTTCTCTTATCACTTGCAACACAAGTCTAAGATGCTCTTCATGCTCTTTTCTATTCTTGGAGTAAATTAATATATCATCAATAAAAACAAGCACAAATTTGTCTAGGAACTTGCTGAGTACATTGYTCATCAAGCACATAAAAGTGGCAGGGGCATTGGTCAACCCAAATGGCACTACCACAAACTCATAGTGACCATACCTCGTTCGGAAGGCAGTTTTATGGATGTCTTCACCCTTGATTCAGACTTGATGGTATTCCGAGCTCAAATCAATCTTTGAGAAAATAGATGCACCCCCCAATTGATCAAATAGGTCATCGAACCTGGGCAAGGGGTACTTGTTTTTTATGGTTACCTTATTGAGTTGCCTATAATCTATACATAGTCTAAGGGTACCGTCCTTATTTTTCACGAACAGGACTGGTGCTACCCATGGAGACACGTTGGGTCGAATATAACCTTTATCCATCATTTCTTTTAATTACAAATTGAGTTCAACTAACTCAAGTGTACTCATCTGGTAGGGTGTCCTAGACACTGACACCACTCTCGGTGCAAGTTCTATCAAGAATTCTATGTCCCTTCTCAGAGGTAGACCCGATACCTCTTTCGGAAATACATCTCCATATTCTCTCAGGATAGGGTGATTGTCAGGGATTGGTTTGTCACCTTCGATTGTTTTCAACACCTGTATTGCATATAGGGAACATCCCTTTCGGCAATACTTTCTCATTTGCAGGGCTGGTATTTGTCTTACTGAGACCGGTTTTTGGATCCCTTGAAGGGTTATCTTTTTTCCTTCTTTACTTACACATTCTAAGGTTTTATGGTAATAGTCCAATTTGGCTTTATGGGCGGCTAGCCAGTCCATACCAATCAATAGATCATACGATCCCAAGGGTAACAAGTTAAGGGTTGCTTGGGTGGGGAATCTACCCAACATCAATTGGCAGGCTGGTATAACCTCTGCTACCCTTCTTTTGGTGCCAGTGGCTAACTGTACCAACCATGGCTTGGTAT
>JZKD02S1050078.1:356572-382589 GCA_000966675.3 Picea glauca | reverse complement strand
AGTTGACGAGAAAGAGACACGGTTGGTGGGGGGCCCACGCTATAAAACCACCAACTCAGATCCCCCTCCCCCCTGTTAAAGACATAAGTTTTGGGGGGGTGTCCGATATGGACTGTGGGCCGTAGATATGAGAGTGTTATGCTCAGCTTCCTAGATCTATGCTCACCTTAGCATAATGTTCCAAGAGGTCAAATCACTCCTTTCGAATTTGGATATAACACATTTGTAGGATTTTAGCTCGATTTCCTTCATTTTTTTTTCTAAGGAGTAAATTCCTAAGGGAAAGCACTCCTTTACAAACATATGTGCTAACATTAGGCTCCATGGGGGATAGAGACCTCCCTGTGAGGCTCTAATGACTTTAGTAGTTTCAGTTCGTGGTATTAGGTCTATGGTGTCGGCTATTAAAACAACAAAAAAATGATATTTAAAATGGCATGAGAAATCCACTCATGGCTAAAAAAAAAACCTTTTCAGAAAATTCCCATTTACAGGGCCACCAAAAACTTCATCTCCCTCCAAATTCCGCAACCTGTAAGTATTATTTGAAAATATTTCAAAGATTTTGAAGGGCCCAATCCACAAGGCTTTGAATTTACCATACTTTTGTTTGTCCTGCGTGGGTGCATCCCATTTGAGTACCATATATTTCAAATGAAAATACCCTTTCCTTACCTTCCTGTCAAAGCCTTGCTTGATCCTCTGTTGATGTTGATTTGCTTTGTCCAGTAACTACTCTCTAGCCTACCTGTTCATATCATCAGACTCTCCTTGGAAGTCTTGGAAGAATTTTTCCATGGGAAAGGCTAGATGAGAAGGAAAAATGGCCTCAACTCCATACACCAACTGAAAAGGAGAGACACCAAGAGACCTCTTTGTCATCACTCTATCAACCCATAGAAAAAACTTAAGCTTTGAATCCCATGATTTTTTGTTGTCCTCTAGAAGTCTTCTGATGATCTTTATAAGGCTCTTGTTAGAGGAATATACCAGTCCATTACCTTGGGGGTAGTAAGGAGTTGAGTGAATCAATTAAATTCCAAGCTGTTCACAAAACTGGATCAATGGTTCGGATTTGGAAGAGGCAACATTATTAGTGACAATCATGCTTGGACAACCAAACCTTTCCATAATATCCTCAAGGAAATCAATGATTACCTTGTGGGAAGCACTCCTTGATGGGATAGCTTCTATCCACTTGGTAAAATAATCTATGGTAGTCAAGATCCACCTGTGTTGACCACTTGAAGTAGGATGGATTTCCCTAATGAAGTCTAGGCCCCACTACTGAAAGGGTCCTAAAGCTACTACCAGCTTCAATGGAAAAGACTTGAGCTACTTCATTCTAGAGAAATTTTGACATTTAGCACAAGCTCTGATCTTTTCACAGACATTAGTGAATAAACTAGGCCAAAAATACCCAGCCTTGAGAATCTTATAGGCTTTGGTTCTCCAGAATTGATGCCCCCCACATAGACTATCATGAAAATAAAACATAGTTCTTTGGGCCTTCTGTGGGTCTAGACATATTAACAACACTTGTTGGCCCTTGGTTATGGAAGGAAGCGAAGAACAAGGAAGAAAAGGTAAAAACCAAACTTCATGGAAGACACAATGACTGTCACTAGCTTGAAGTGAGCAGAAGAACAGAAAAGATGGAGTGAAGTACGGAAATGCAAGCTGAGGGATGAGGAGATCGAAGATGATATATCAACAAGGAATATGGATCGAGGAAAACTCAACAAGCGGGGAAAAGCCACCTTTGGATGCTTTTGAGCACCGTGCGAGAAGGAAAGAAAGACAAGCTGGCGAAGCTCGGAAAAAGTGGGTCAAGTTGACCTAGGGTTTTAGACACCTAGGGTTTTGGTATTTAGGGTTTTGGCACCTAGGTTTCGACCTAAGGCTGTCGGTGAGGTATTGTAATTTATAAATAAAGGTCAATAGGATCTGGGTCGAGGGGGTACGATATTTTTGTTGATCTATCTCTATTGTTGTGGTGAGAGATTATTGTATTGTGAGAAAGAAGTGTTAAGAGAGAGAGCCTTCAGATATTGTAAGATCTTCAGTTGTCTGTGAAGGTCAAGTCCTACAGCTAGGTGTGCAGGAAGGGGAGAGAAAGAGAGAAGGGAAGGAGGATCTGCTAGCTGAGAGTGTAGAAAAGAACTGTATGCTTTATATTAATAAATCATAAGTCAGTTCTATGGACGTAGCCCTAGAGAGAGGGTGAACCACATACATCTTATGTTGTGTGTGTGGTTTATGCTTTGATATCAACCAATGTTATATTTTTATTTGCATTGTTGTATTAGATCAGATCTATGAAATGTGCAGGATAGATCTAAGTTGATAAGTGATAGATGCATGTTATGTTGTTGTTGTAATAAACCACTTGATATTCCCAAGGTTGTAGACATCGTTGTCCTGCAACCCCCTCATAGTTGCTTTGGTTGAGACTACATTTGCTTTGCAGGTGTTGCCAAAAGGGCCAGTAGCTAGGGCTTGTTGGTACGCTCTTGGAGCTGAACCCTGGGTTTGCCCCTGTGCCAAAAAATGGTTACGTTGCCGGGACATGAATCTTCGTGAGGGAATGTCAAGGTGGTTCCCATCGAAGATAGAGATTCAAAAGTGGATAGAAGATGAAGAGAGGGACTTCACTGAAGCCCATAAAAATAACCCTAAGCTAAGTAATGAATATTGGATAAAAAGATACGTCTTCATCGACATTCACAATATATTCTTTAGAGGAATCCACCAAGAGTTGTTTGAGTGGTTGGCTAGGTTAGTTGATACCCAGTTCAAGATCAGATCTAGACCTCTTGTGGTTTGTATGTCCGTGCTGATCTAGAAGGTCAAAAGAGATGATAACATCGTATCCAGAGCAGTAGATCATTGGTTTGATAGTACCATTGGAGGGTATATCACTGAGTTTGTTGTTGACAGGGTAGAATTGTATAGCCAAGCCGAGAGATAATTTTTCAAAGGACCTAGAGGAGTTTTTTTTCACTTTCTTAAGATGAGAATCAAGATGATGTTGCTTGAAAAGAATGTCTTGAAGATATAGTAGATCAGGTGGATTTGAAAAGGCTAATGTTCAAGAATTCGATCAGTGACAACAATACAAAAGATGGAAATACACACAATTGAATATTATTTCGAGGGGTTCACCTTGAGAACCTCTTTAAGAAAGACTACGGAGAATATGGTTTCTACAGTGGAGAAGAGGCAGATTTGAAAGACGAAGAACATTCATAACCCGTGGGGCTAGAGGAAGAAGAAACTGAAGAACTTCGCTGAAACGAGCCAGAAACCTCAGGAAATGCGCAGGCTACTGAAGTAAGTAATATCAATCCTCCTGTTGTTTCAAAAATGCTAAGTAATCAGAACATTCCAAATCACCAGATTCCGCAGAGCACTATTACTAGCAGTTCAGCATCCACTCAGACAGGAAACCTAGGAAACTTCATGGAAGATGAGATGAGGCTCCCTATCTTTAGAGGAGATGGATCTAAAGATCCTGATCAACATTGGTTCCTGTGTGAGGCCGTATGGAACATTAAAAATATTACTGATGAAGTTGTTAAAAGAAACCAGTTTAGCACTACATTGAGAGACCGCACGCTAAGCTAGTACATGAAGCTTGTCCAAGGACTTGCATAGCCTAAGCCATTGAATGAGATCAAGAATGTGCTGATTGCAGATTTTAAGAAACCTAAGTCGGAGTCACAATGTATTATAGAACTGAAGGAGATCAAGCAGAAGGTAGCCAAATCTGTTTGGGAGTTCAACCAAAGATTCAAGACCCTAACATGAAGATTGACTTTTAAGATCCCAGATGAACAGAACAAGGAATGATTCATCGCTGCCCTGTTACCACATATCAGAGTTCCCTTGATGCAACAGAAGATTTCTTTGTAGGCAGAAGCATTGGAGATCGCCATGAAGCTTGTATCAACCCCTATGGGAGAATCCAACTAAGGTATGAGTCATATCTTGAGTTAGATAACTAGTTTCTCTCTACAGGTCGAAGACATGAAGAAAGACAAGGGAAAATACAAAAGAGAAGACATCTGGTTTGTCAGATGTAGATCAGAAGGTCATGACAAGGAAAACTTCCCTCTATTCAATGAATACTTTTCTTCTGGATCTCTGGGCCCCTTGAAGCAGGTCACCTTACCTTGGTACGAAGTATGTAGAAATCGACATCGCCCTGGTGAGTGCTACTACATGCATAAATACGTTCAGAACCCTACAAACTTGTATTGCACATTCTGTAAATCAGTAGGGCATGATGATAGAGATTGTAGAGCTTATTATCTCATGCATGAAAGATCAAGAGACATATACAAGATCCAATGTGAATTACATCAAGAAGGAAATGATGCACAGTATAACTCCCTTGGAAGAGGAAACTTCAATCCTCGCAATGGATAAAGAGGACAATGAGGATGAGGAGGAATGGGCCGAGGCTGAGGAAAAATCATCTGTTATAACTGCACACAACTAGGACATCTAGCAAGGGACTGCCAGAACCCTTTTATCACTTGTAGTTATAGCAACTCCTTTGAGCATGTCATTGAGGAATGCCTTGTACTACTAGCTAATCTTTGGGAAAGATGAGGACCTCAACAGAACCCACAAGTGCAACCAATATATGTTGAAACTCACAGAGCAAACCCTAGAGTTGTTGTTATTACTCGAGGAGGCACTGCTACAGGAGAGGATAGAATGATCGAAGGAAAGATCGTATAAGACTCAGGTATCAAGAAAGCTACAAAGAAGACTCAGGCTTTTGATACGAAGAAAGAAAGACATATATTCGAGGAGGAAAGACATGAGTTCAAGGGAGACCAAGGGTCTTCATCAAAAACATGACCAGAAGTGAGAGAATATGGAACGCCTCAGGCATTTGATCAGTTAGCTTCACCAAAAGGAGGAAAAGAGGTTAGTAAGCTCATCAAATTTTTATACACTTGTATTAAGTTGATTCAGGATGAAAATGGTATACAAGAGCTACATAACTTAATTTGGTAGTATGAGCTAATAGAGAGAGACCCCTTACTGAATAGGGAAGTACACCAAATTGGTAAGAAGAGAAGGAAAAATAAAGAATTACATTTGAATGCTCAGATAGGAGAATATGATATAGACTATGTGGTCCTTGACTTAGAGTCGAAGGTCAATGTCACGACGAAGAAAACTTGGGCACTAATGGGAAAAATGAGGTTGATCTATTACCCTATCATACTTAGGATGGCTAATCAACAAGATTTCAGCCCATTTGGATGATTGGAGCATGTCCCTATGGACATCGACAGAGTTAGAACCTTTGTAAATTTTGAGGTAATTGAAATTGTTGATGATAGTTTCCCTTACCTTGCGCTGTTAGGAATCGATTGGGCCTTTAACAATTCCACTATTTTTGATTTGAAGAAAAGATGTATGACATTTGAAAGAGATGGCCTTAGGGTCATTGCACCTTTAGATCTAGAAGAGGGCCAGTGATATACAAAGCCCATCAAAGAAGAAGACCATGCATACGAACTGGAAAATATCTACAAAAGTCAGATAGCAAGATTACATCAACCCTATAGCCGATGGGAATCTGAGCTGGAGAAGTGAAATCACGTGTTCATCAAATTCAGAAGAATCACTGGAGAGCTGGCAGAACCAGATGTATAAATTATCTACCGGAAGATGTGCTAGATTAACCAGAGAAGTTCGCTGGATCGACACAACAGTGAGTAACTTACCCACATTTGATGGTCTGAATCCTTTACAATCCTTCCTATCATACTTTGAAGAAAATGTACCAACACAACAGAGACTGTTGGCCATGGATGAGGCCCTGAAAGATACACTAGCAAGATGGTGGGGGACACATAAGAGAAATGTTACATACTTGACACAATGCCGAACTTTAATGACAACACGATTCTCAGCACAAGAAGTAAGTTGTGAAGTAAGGTACACTGGTCAAAGTTTCCCAAAGGACCATGTGCGAAGCTATGAAGAGGCCTAGAGTGAAATTCCTTGATAACAATGGGTGCATAGATTAATTAACACGCTGGACACAACTCCTATCAACTGGTACCTTCAAGCGGAGCTGCACCTCGTCACCAAAGATTGGGATGGTATGAATCAAAATTTTGTCACAAACTTTTTATTTGAAAGTGAATATCCTTTAGTAGATCAAGCATTACATATTGTGAGATAGAAGGTATTCGAAGATGCATATAGCCTCCCTATGAAACAAGAAGAGGACGAATGGACTTTGCCTCTCCAGAAATTGCAGAGCTGCTACAACATCAATGTCGATGAAGACGATGATCCGAGGAAGGTAAACATAACTGAAACAGAAGGCCAAAGAGATGTGGAGGGACCAGAAGTTGAGATACCATTTATTGGTCAGCCAATCAAGATAAAAAAGGTCAATATTGGAACAAAGGAGACACCAAAGCTTGCCAATGTCGGAGATTATTGGGATGTTGCTACCATTGACAAGATTACAGAGTTGTTGCACGAATATCATGAATTGTTTCCGACCAACTTCACTTATATGAAGGGTATCAAAGGAACTATGGGAGAGATGAGAATACCTTTGAAACCAGGTGTGAAGCCAGTCAAGAAAAGACCTTACATATTGAATCCAAAATACAAGGAAAAAGTGAAGATTGAGCTTCACAGAATGCTGGAAGCAAGGATTATTGAACCTGTTGAAGAATCAGAGTGGATCAACCCAATGGTGGTACAAGACAAGAAGACATGAGAAATCAGGATATGTGTGGACCTCAGGAAGTTGAATGATGCTTGTTTGCATGACCCTTTCCCTACACCATTCACTGATGAAGTATTAGACAACGTGGGAGGCCAGGAGGTATATTCTTTTACAGATGGATTTTCAGGATACCATCAGATCAGGATTGCTAAGGAGGACTGCCAAAAGAACACGTTTTCCATAGAATGGGGATCCTACCAATATACAGTGATGCCATTTGGACTGAACAATTCCCTAGCCATCTTTTCCAGGGTGGTGGTCGAAGCGTTCAAAGAATTTTTGCATAAAATTTTAGAAGCATATTTTAATGACTGAACTGTGTTTAGTTTGTTGAAAAATCATATTGAATGTCTAAGGCTAATGTTGGATAAATGCAGGTAGTGTCAAATTTATTTGAATCTAAATAAGTGCATCTTCTTCTCACCATTTGGAGTGTTATTAGGCCATATTGTATGAAAGAAGTGATTGCTGGTTAATCCATCTAAAATTGCAATTATAGTTGATTTGCCACCTCCTACTTCAGTGAAACAATTGTGCATCGTGTTAGGAAATATTGGCTATTACAGGAAATTCATTAAAGGCTATGCCCAAATCAAAACACCTATGGAGAAGTTGTTGAAGAAGTATTTTCAGTTTGGATAGACAAACGAATGCTAGCAGAGCTTCGACGCGCTGAAACAGAAGATGGCACTGTGCCCCATTCTGGTTTTTCCAGATTGGAACAAGGAGTTTCATGTGCATGTCGATGCGTTTTCTATTGAACTAGGAGAAACACTGGCACAACTGGAAGAAGGGGAGATTGACCATCCATTAGATTTTTCTAGCAGGGAGCTATCTACAACTGATATTAACTACACCACTACAGAAAGAGAAGGATTAGCCAAGGTGTACGTGCTGCAGAAATTCGACCACCACTTGTTGGGAGGACACTTCAAAAGTTTTAGAGATCACTCTGCACTGAAATACCTGGTCAAGAAGATAGTGTTGGGGGGGTGGGGTGAATATGCAAATGGCTTCTGTTGTTTCAAGAATATGATTTTGAAATCATAGTTAAGCCAGGAAGAATGAACAAGGGCCCTAACCACCTGTCGAGGTTGGAACATGGAGAATAACCCACCAGTTTGGAGGATACACTGTTGGATGCACAAATTCTCACCATTAAAAAGATTGATGAACACTTCGCAAACATTGTCCAATTCCTATCAATAGGAATGGCATCTAGTGAGCTTATAATTCCCAGAAGAAACAACTAGTGGTGCACGCTGCAGACTTTTCACTGATAGTTGGTCAGCTATATAAAATGGGACCTGATGAGATACTAAGGAGATGCATTATGGAGACAGAGAGACCATTGATCCTCACAGAATCTTATGAAGGCATCACATGAGGACATTACACAGGGAAATCAATTGCGCATAAGGTTCTGCGAGCTAGCCTTTGGTGGCCTACCTTACATAGCGATTCTAAGGATTATGCTAGAGCCTATGATGTGTGCCAGAGAGTTGGGAAACCATCTAGATGAGGTGAAATTCCATTAGCACCACAAATGACCATAAAATCATTTGAAAAATGGGCCATTGACTTCATGGGACCCATAAACCCACTAGGAAAGTGCATTGGAGCAAGGTACATCATTACTACGACAAAATACTTAACTAGATGGGTTGAAGCCAGAGTATTCAAGGAATGTAGTGCAACTACAACTGTATGATTTATATTTGATGACATAATAACCAGGTTTGGATGCCCCAAGATCCTTATGAGCGATCAAGGCACATAATTAATCAATAAGATAGTTGAAGCCCTGCCTAAAGAATTTGCAGTCAACCATCAGAAGAGTACACCTTACCATCCACAAGAAAATGGGACAGTTGAAGCATTCAACAAGATATTGGAGACATCATTGATGAAAATTTGTAGTATGAATAGGGATGACTGGGATTTAAGAGTGCCTGCAGTACTATGGGCCTATAGAACCACCTGCAATAAATTAACAATGCATACCCCTTTCAAATTGGTTTATGGTCTTGAAGATGTTGTCCCTATGGAATACTTGGTACCAATATTAAGGATTGCTATGTTTACAGACATAGATGATACTAGCGCTATTTTCAAGAGGCTTGCATAGTTGGTTGAACTGGAAGAAGACAGATTCATTGTAGGATTCCACCAGCAGGTTCATAAGGAACGAGAGAAGGCATATCATGACAGGCACATCAAGAAGAAGGAATTCAAGCAAGGTGATTTAGTACTGATGTATGACAGTAAGTTTATAAAACACCCAAGGAAGTTCANAGAGAAATGTTACATACTTGACACAATGCCGAACTTTAATGACAACACGATTCTCAGCACAAGAAGTAAGTTGTGAAGTAAGGTACACTGGTCGAAGTTTCCCAAAGGACCATGTGCGAAGCTATGAAGAGGCCTAGAGTGAAATTCCTTGATAACAATGGGTGCATAGATTAATTAACACGCTGGACACGACTCCTATCAACTGGTACCTTCAAGCGGAGCTGCGCCTCGTCACTAAAGATTGGGATGGTATGAATCAAAATTTTGTCACAACCTTTTTATTTGAAAGTGAGTATCCTTTAGTAGATCAAGCATTACATATTGTGATATAGAAGGTATTTGAAGATGCATATAGCCTCCCTATGAAACAAGAAGAGGACGAATGGACTTTGCCTCTTCAGAAATTACAGAGCTGCTACAACATCAATGTCGATGACGACGATGATCCGAGGAAGGTAAACATAATTGAAACAGAAGGCCAAAGAGATGTGGAGGGACCAGGAGTTGATATACCATTTATTGGTTAGCCAGTCAAGATAAAAAAGGTCAATATTGGAACAAAGGAGACACCAAAGCTTGCCAATGTCGGAGATTATTGGGATGCTGCTACCATTGACAAGATTACAGAGTTGTTGCACGAATATCATGAATTGTTTCCGACCAGCTTCACTTATATGAAGGGTATCAAAGGAACTATGGGAGAGATGAGAATACCTTTGAAACCAGGTGTGAAGCCAGTCAAGAAAAGACCTTACATATTGAATCCAAAATACAAGGAAAAAGTGAAGATTGAGCTTCACAGAATGCTGGAAGCAAGGATTATTGAACCTGTTGAAGAATCAGAGTGGATCAACCCAATGGTGGTACAAGACAAGAAGACATGAGAAATCAGGATATGTGTGGACCTCAGGAAGTTGAATGATGCTTGTTTGCATGACCCTTTCCCTACACCATTCACTGATGAAGTATTAGACAACGTGGGAGGCCAGGAGGTATATTCTTTTACAGATGGATTTTCAGGATACCATCAGATCAGGATTGCTAAGGAGGACTGCCAAAAGAACACGTTTTCCATAGAATGGGGATCCTACCAATATACAGTGATGCCATTTGGACTGAACAATTCCCTAGCCATCTTTTCCAGGGTGGTGGTCGAAGCGTTCAAAGAATTTTTGCATAAAATTTTAGAAGCATATTTTAATGACTGAACTGTGTTTAGTTTGTTGAAAAATCATATTGAATGTCTAAGGCTAATGTTGGATAAATGCAGGTAGTGTCAAATTTATTTGAATCTAAATAAGTGCATCTTCTTCTCACCATTTGGAGTGTTATTAGGCCATATTGTATGAAAGAAGTGATTGCTGGTTAATCCATCTAAAATTGCAATTATAGTTGATTTGCCACCTCCTACTTCAGTGAAACAATTGTGCATCGTGTTAGGAAATATTGGCTATTACAGGAAATTCATTAAAGGCTATGCCCAAATCAAAACACCTATGGAGAAGTTGTTGAAGAAGTATTTTCAGTTTGGATAGACAAACGAATGCTAGCAGAGCTTCGACGCGCTGAAACAGAAGATGGCACTGTGCCCCATTCTGGTTTTTCCAGATTGGAACAAGGAGTTTCATGTGCATGTCGATGCGTTTTCTATTGAACTAGGAGAAACACTGGCACAACTGGAAGAAGGGGAGATTGACCATCCATTAGATTTTTCTAGCAGGGAGCTATCTACAACTGATATTAACTACACCACTACAGAAAGAGAAGGATTAGCCAAGGTGTACGTGCTGCAGAAATTCGACCACCACTTGTTGGGAGGACACTTCAAAAGTTTTAGAGATCACTCTGCACTGAAATACCTGGTCAAGAAGATAGTGTTGGGGGGGTGGGGTGAATATGCAAATGGCTTCTGTTGTTTCAAGAATATGATTTTGAAATCATAGTTAAGCCAGGAAGAATGAACAAGGGCCCTAACCACCTGTCGAGGTTGGAACATGGAGAATAACCCACCAGTTTGGAGGATACACTGTTGGATGCACAAATTCTCACCATTAAAAAGATTGATGAACACTTCGCAAACATTGTCCAATTCCTATCAATAGGAATGGCATCTAGTGAGCTTATAATTCCCAGAAGAAACAACTAGTGGTGCACGCTGCAGACTTTTCACTGATAGTTGGTCAGCTATATAAAATGGGACCTGATGAGATACTAAGGAGATGCATTATGGAGACAGAGAGACCATTGATCCTCACAGAATCTTATGAAGGCATCACATGAGGACATTACACAGGGAAATCAATTGCGCATAAGGTTCTGCGAGCTAGCCTTTGGTGGCCTACCTTACATAGCGATTCTAAGGATTATGCTAGAGCCTATGATGTGTGCCAGAGAGTTGGGAAACCATCTAGATGAGGTGAAATTCCATTAGCACCACAAATGACCATAAAATCATTTGAAAAATGGGCCATTGACTTCATGGGACCCATAAACCCACTAGGAAAGTGCATTGGAGCAAGGTACATCATTACTACGACAAAATACTTAACTAGATGGGTTGAAGCCAGAGTATTCAAGGAATGTAGTGCAACTACAACTGTATGATTTATATTTGATGACATAATAACCAGGTTTGGATGCCCCAAGATCCTTATGAGCGATCAAGGCACATAATTAATCAATAAGATAGTTGAAGCCCTGCCTAAAGAATTTGCAGTCAACCATCAGAAGAGTACACCTTACCATCCACAAGAAAATGGGACAGTTGAAGCATTCAACAAGATATTGGAGACATCATTGATGAAAATTTGTAGTATGAATAGGGATGACTGGGATTTAAGAGTGCCTGCAGTACTATGGGCCTATAGAACCACCTGCAATAAATTAACAATGCATACCCCTTTCAAATTGGTTTATGGTCTTGAAGATGTTGTCCCTATGGAATACTTGGTACCAATATTAAGGATTGCTATGTTTACAGACATAGATGATACTAGCGCTATTTTCAAGAGGCTTGCATAGTTGGTTGAACTGGAAGAAGACAGATTCATTGTAGGATTCCACCAGCAGGTTCATAAGGAACGAGAGAAGGCATATCATGACAGGCACATCAAGAAGAAGGAATTCAAGCAAGGTGATTTAGTACTGATGTATGACAGTAAGTTTATAAAACACCCAAGGAAGTTCAGAATGCATTGGCTTGGACCGTACTAGATTTCTTATGTTACCGAAGGAGGAGTTGCACAATTGAAAACATTCAAGGGAGAATGGAAGGAAGGATTGGTAAATGGAAGTCAGCTGAAGTTGTACTATGACAAATAGTTGCCTCGCAGCTCTCAGTAAAAATAGTAGGAAAGGGTCTAGGTACCAGGTGCAATTGAAATTGGGTACCAGACACAGAAAATACAGTTTGCACGAGGAGGAAGAGGAGGCATAAAGCAGAAATCAAAGGCTTCCCTGCGCAGTCCAAAGTCAAAGAAAAACAGAGGAATCAGATCCGAAGTGCCTTGGGACGAGTCACAGGTGAGTGTTGGGGGCTTGTTTGCCCTTGGTTATGGAAGGAAACAAAGAACAAGGAAGAAAAGGTAAAAAGAGAACTTCGCGGAAGACACAGTGTCTATCATTGGGTCGAAGTGAGAAGAAGATAAGAAAATATGGAGCGAAGTACGAAAAAACAATCCAGGGGATGAGGAGATCGAAGATGACAAATAAACAAGGAAGATGGATCAAGGACAACTCAAGAAGTGGGGAAAATCCACCTTTGGATGCTTTGGAGCACTGCACAAGAAGGAAGGAAAGATAGGCTGGTGAAGCTCGGAAAAAGTGGGTCAATTTGACCTAGGGTTTTAGACAACTAGGGTTTTGGCACCTAGGTTTCGGCCTAAGGCTATCGGTGAGGTATTGTAATGTATAAATAAAGGTCAGCAGGGCCTGGGTTAGGGGGGGGGGGTACGATATTGTTGTTGATCTAGCTCTATGGTTGTGGTGAGAGATTATTGTATTGTGAGCAAGAAGTGCTGAGAGAGAGAGCCTTCAGATATTGTAAGATCTTCAGCTGTGTGTAAAGGTCAATTCCTGCAGCTAGGTGCACAAGAAGGGGAAATAAAGAGAGAAGGGAAGGAGGATCTGCTAGATGAGAGCGCAAAAAATAACTATATGCTTTATCTTAATAAATCATAAGCCAATTCTATGGACGTAACCCTAGAGAGAGGGTGAACCACGTACATCTGATGTTGTGTGTGTGTTTGATTCTTTGATCTCAGCCACTGTTATATTGTTATTTTCATTGTTGTATTAGATCATATCTATGAAATGTGCAAGATAGATGTAGCTTGATAAGTGATAGATGCATGTTGTGTTGTTNCTTCACTTATATGAAGGGTATCAAAGGAACTATGGGAGAGATGAGAATACCTTTGAAACCAGGTGTGAAGCCAGTCAAGAAAAGACCTTACATATTGAATCCAAAATACAAGGAAAAAGTGAAGATTGAGCTTCACAGAATGCTGGAAGCAAGGATTATTGAACCTGTTGAAGAATCAGAGTGGATCAACCCAATGGTGGTACAAGACAAGAAGACATGAGAAATCAGGATATGTGTGGACCTCAGGAAGTTGAATGATGCTTGTTTGCATGACCCTTTCCCTACACCATTCACTGATGAAGTATTAGACAACGTGGGAGGCCAGGAGGTATATTCTTTTACAGATGGATTTTCAGGATACCATCAGATCAGGATTGCTAAGGAGGACTGCCAAAAGAACACGTTTTCCATAGAATGGGGATCCTACCAATATACAGTGATGCCATTTGGACTGAACAATTCCCTAGCCATCTTTTCCAGGGTGGTGGTCGAAGCGTTCAAAGAATTTTTGCATAAAATTTTAGAAGCATATTTTAATGACTGAACTGTGTTTAGTTTGTTGAAAAATCATATTGAATGTCTAAGGCTAATGTTGGATAAATGCAGGTAGTGTCAAATTTATTTGAATCTAAATAAGTGCATCTTCTTCTCACCATTTGGAGTGTTATTAGGCCATATTGTATGAAAGAAGTGATTGCTGGTTAATCCATCTAAAATTGCAATTATAGTTGATTTGCCACCTCCTACTTCAGTGAAACAATTGTGCATCGTGTTAGGAAATATTGGCTATTACAGGAAATTCATTAAAGGCTATGCCCAAATCAAAACACCTATGGAGAAGTTGTTGAAGAAGTATTTTCAGTTTGGATAGACAAACGAATGCTAGCAGAGCTTCGACGCGCTGAAACAGAAGATGGCACTGTGCCCCATTCTGGTTTTTCCAGATTGGAACAAGGAGTTTCATGTGCATGTCGATGCGTTTTCTATTGAACTAGGAGAAACACTGGCACAACTGGAAGAAGGGGAGATTGACCATCCATTAGATTTTTCTAGCAGGGAGCTATCTACAACTGATATTAACTACACCACTACAGAAAGAGAAGGATTAGCCAAGGTGTACGTGCTGCAGAAATTCGACCACCACTTGTTGGGAGGACACTTCAAAAGTTTTAGAGATCACTCTGCACTGAAATACCTGGTCAAGAAGATAGTGTTGGGGGGGTGGGGTGAATATGCAAATGGCTTCTGTTGTTTCAAGAATATGATTTTGAAATCATAGTTAAGCCAGGAAGAATGAACAAGGGCCCTAACCACCTGTCGAGGTTGGAACATGGAGAATAACCCACCAGTTTGGAGGATACACTGTTGGATGCACAAATTCTCACCATTAAAAAGATTGATGAACACTTCGCAAACATTGTCCAATTCCTATCAATAGGAATGGCATCTAGTGAGCTTATAATTCCCAGAAGAAACAACTAGTGGTGCACGCTGCAGACTTTTCACTGATAGTTGGTCAGCTATATAAAATGGGACCTGATGAGATACTAAGGAGATGCATTATGGAGACAGAGAGACCATTGATCCTCACAGAATCTTATGAAGGCATCACATGAGGACATTACACAGGGAAATCAATTGCGCATAAGGTTCTGCGAGCTAGCCTTTGGTGGCCTACCTTACATAGCGATTCTAAGGATTATGCTAGAGCCTATGATGTGTGCCAGAGAGTTGGGAAACCATCTAGATGAGGTGAAATTCCATTAGCACCACAAATGACCATAAAATCATTTGAAAAATGGGCCATTGACTTCATGGGACCCATAAACCCACTAGGAAAGTGCATTGGAGCAAGGTACATCATTACTACGACAAAATACTTAACTAGATGGGTTGAAGCCAGAGTATTCAAGGAATGTAGTGCAACTACAACTGTATGATTTATATTTGATGACATAATAACCAGGTTTGGATGCCCCAAGATCCTTATGAGCGATCAAGGCACATAATTAATCAATAAGATAGTTGAAGCCCTGCCTAAAGAATTTGCAGTCAACCATCAGAAGAGTACACCTTACCATCCACAAGAAAATGGGACAGTTGAAGCATTCAACAAGATATTGGAGACATCATTGATGAAAATTTGTAGTATGAATAGGGATGACTGGGATTTAAGAGTGCCTGCAGTACTATGGGCCTATAGAACCACCTGCAATAAATTAACAATGCATACCCCTTTCAAATTGGTTTATGGTCTTGAAGATGTTGTCCCTATGGAATACTTGGTACCAATATTAAGGATTGCTATGTTTACAGACATAGATGATACTAGCGCTATTTTCAAGAGGCTTGCATAGTTGGTTGAACTGGAAGAAGACAGATTCATTGTAGGATTCCACCAGCAGGTTCATAAGGAACGAGAGAAGGCATATCATGACAGGCACATCAAGAAGAAGGAATTCAAGCAAGGTGATTTAGTACTGATGTATGACAGTAAGTTTATAAAACACCCAAGGAAGTTCATAATGCATTGGCTTGGACCGTACTAGATTTCTTATGTTACCGAAGGAGGAGATGCACAATTGAAAACATTCAAGGGAGAATGGAAGGAAGGATTGGTAAATGGAAGTCAGCTGAAGTTGTACTATGACAAATAGCTGCCTCGCAGCTCTTAGTAAAAATAGTAGGAAAGGGTCTAGGTACCAGGTGCAATTGAAATTGGGTACCAGACACAGAAAATACAGTTTGCACGAGGAGGAAGAGGAGGTATAAAGAAGAAATCAAAGGCTTCCCCGCGCAGTCCAAAGTCAAAGAAAAACAGAGGAATCAGATCCGAAGTGCCTTGGGACGAGTCACAGGTGAGTGTTGGGGGCTTGTTTTCCCTTGGTTATGGAAGGAAACAAAGAACAAGGAAGAAAAGGTAAAAAGAGAACTTCGCGGAAGACACAGTGTCTGTCATTGGGTCAAAGTGAGAAGAAGATAATAAAATATGGAGCGAAGTACGAAAACACAATCCAGGGGATGAGGAGATCGAAGATGACAAATCAACAAGGAATATGGATCAAGGACAACTCAACAAGTGGGGAAAATCCACCTTTGGATGCTTTGGAGCACCGCACAAGAAGGAAGGAAAGATAGGCTGGTGAAGCTCGGAAAAAGTGGGTCAATTTGACCTAGGGTTTTAGACAACTAGGGTTTTGGTACCTAGGTTTCGGCCTAAGGCCGTCGGTGAGGTATTGTAATGTATAAATAAAGGTCAGCAGGGCCTGGGTTAGGGGGGGGGGGTATGATATTGTTGTTGATCTAGCTCTATGGTTGTGGTGAGAGATTATTGTATTGTGAGCAAGAAGTGCTGAGAGAGAGAGCCTTCAGATATTGTAAGATCTTCAGCTGTGTGTAAAGGTCAATTCCTCCAGCTAGGTGCATAGGAAGGGGAAATAAAGAGAGAAGGGAAGGAGAATCTGCTAGATGAGAGCGCAAAAAGAACTATATGCTTTATCTTAATAAATCATAAGCCAATTCTATGGACGTAACCCTAGAGAGAGGGTGAACCATGTACATCTTATGTTGTGTGTGTGTTTTATTCTTTGATCTCAGCCACTGTTATATTGTTATTTTCATTGTTGTATTAGATCATATCTATGAAATGTGCAAGATAGATGTAGCTTGATAAGTGATAGATGCATGTTGTGTTGTTGTATTAATAAATCCACTTGATATTCCCCTGGTTGTAGACATCTCTATCCTGCAACCCCCTCATAGATACTTCGGGTGAGACTGCATATGCTTCGCAGGTGTTGCCGAAAAGGCCAATAGCTAGGGCCTATTGGTATGCTCTTGGAGTTGAACCCCGGGTCTTCCCCTGTGCCAACAAATGGTTACGTCACCGGGACATGAATCTTCATGAGGGAATGTCAAGGTGGTTCCCATCGAAGACAGAGATTCAAAAGTGGATAGAAGATCAAGAGAGGGACTTCGTTGAAGCCTAGAACAAGAACCCTAAGTTGAGTACTAAAGATTGGCTACAAAGATACATCTTCATCAACATTCATGACATCTTCTTTGGAGGAATCCACCAGGACTTGTTTGAGTGGTTGGCTAGGTTAGATGATACCCAGTTTGAGATCAAATCTAGACCTTCTGTGGTTTGGACATCGGTGTTGATCTAGAAGGTCAAAAGAGTTGATAATGTCATATCCAGAGTAGTAGATCATTGGTTTGATAGTACCATTGGAGGGTATATCACTGAGTTTGTTGTTGACAGGGTAGAATCGTATAGCCAAGCCAAGAGATACTTTTTCAAAGGACCTAGAGGAAACATTTTGCACTTTCTCAAGCTGAGAATCAAGATGTTGTTGCTTGAAAAGAACATATTGAAGATACAATAGATCGGGTGGATTTGAAAAGGATAATGTTCAATAATTCAGACAGTGACAATGACACAAAAGTTGGAAATGCGTGCAGTGGAAGATTATTTCGAGGGGTTCACCTTGAGAACCTCTTTAAGAAAAAATATGAAGAAGAGGGTTTCTACAGTGGAGAAGAGGTAGATCTGACAGATGAAGAACATTATGAACCCGTGGGGCCAGAGGAAGAAGTAGCTGAAAAAATTCAATGAAACGAGCTAGAAACCTAAGGAACTACACAGGATACTAAAGTAAGTAATATCAATCCTCCTGTTGTTTGCGAAACTCTAATTAATAAGAACATTGAAAATCACTAGAGTCCACAGAGCACTATTACTAGCAGTTCAACATCCACTCAGACAAGAAACCTAGAAAAATTCATGGCAGATGAGATGAGGCTCCCTATCTTTAGAGGAGATGGATCTAAATATCCTAATCAACACTGGTTCTTGTGTGAGGCCATATGGAACATTAAAAATATTACCGATGAAGTTGTTAAAATAAACTAGTTTAGCACTACATTGAGAGACCGTGCGTTGAGCTGGTACATGAAGCTTGTCCAAGGACTTGCACAGCCTAAGACATTGAATGAGATCAAGAATGCGCTGATTGCAGAGTTTAAGAAACCTAATTCAGAGTCACAATGTATTACAGAACTGAAGCAGATCAAGCAGAAGGTAGCCGAACCTATTTGGGAGTTCGACCAGAGATTCAAGACCCTAACAGGAAGATTGAATTTTAAGATCCCAGATGAGCAGAACAAGGAATGNATTCTTTGATCTCAGCCACTGTTATATTGTTATTTTCATTGTTGTATTAGATCATATCTATGAAATGTGCAAGATAGATGTAGCTTGATAAGTGATAGATGCATGTTGTGTTGTTGTATTAATAAATCCACTTGATATTCCCCTGGTTGTAGACATCTCTATCCTGCAACCCCCTCATAGATACTTCGGGTGAGACTGCATATGCTTCGCAGGTGTTGCCGAAAAGGCCAATAGCTAGGGCCTATTGGTATGCTCTTGGAGTTGAACCCCGGGTCTTCCCCTGTGCCAACAAATGGTTACGTCACCGGGACATGAATCTTCATGAGGGAATGTCAAGGTGGTTCCCATCGAAGACAGAGATTCAAAAGTGGATAGAAGATCAAGAGAGGGACTTCGTTGAAGCCTAGAACAAGAACCCTAAGTTGAGTACTAAAGATTGGCTACAAAGATACATCTTCATCAACATTCATGACATCTTCTTTGGAGGAATCCACCAGGACTTGTTTGAGTGGTTGGCTAGGTTAGATGATACCCAGTTTGAGATCAAATCTAGACCTTCTGTGGTTTGGACATCGGTGTTGATCTAGAAGGTCAAAAGAGTTGATAATGTCATATCCAGAGTAGTAGATCATTGGTTTGATAGTACCATTGGAGGGTATATCACTGAGTTTGTTGTTGACAGGGTAGAATCGTATGGCCAAGCCAAGAGATACTTTTTCAAAGGACCTAGAGGAAACATTTTGCACTTTCTCAAGCTGAGAATCAAGATGTTGTTGCTTGAAAAGAACATCTTGAAGATACAATAGATCGGGTGGATTTGAAAAGGCTAATGTTCAATAATTCAGACAGTGACAATGACACAAAAGCTGGAAATGCATGCAGTGGAAGATTATTTCGAGGGGTTCACCTTGAGAACCTCTTTAAGAAAAAATATGAAGAAGAGGGTTTCTACAATGGAGAAGAGGTAGATCTGACAGATGAAGAACATTATGAACCCGTGGGGCCAGAGGAAGAAGTAGCTGAAAAAATTCAATGAAATGAGCCAGAAACCTAAGGAACTACACAGGATACTAAAGTAAGTAATATCAATCCTTCTGTTGTTTGCGAAACTCTAAGTAATAAGAACATTGAAAATCACTAGAGTCCACAGAGCACTATTACTAGCAGTTCAACATCCACTCAGACAAGAAACCTAGGAAAATTCATGGCAGATGAGATGAGGCTCCCTATCTTTAGAGGAGATGGATATAAATATCCTAATCAACACTGGTTCTTCTGTGAGGCCATATGGAACATTAAAAATATTACCGATGAATTTGTTAAAAGAAACTAGTTTAGCACTACATTGAGAGACCGTGCGTTGAGCTGGTACATGAAGCTTGTCCAAGGACTTGCACAGCCTAAGACATTGAATGAGATCAAGAATGTGCTGATTGCAGAGTTTAAGAAACCTAATTCAGAGTCACAATGTATTACAAAACTGAAGCAGATCAAGCAGAAGGTAGCCGAACCTATTTGGGAGTTCGACCAGAGATTCAAGACCCTAACAGGAAGATTGAATTTTAAGATCCCAGATGAGCAGAACAAGGAATGGTTCATCGCTGCCCTGTTACCACATATCAGAGTTCCCTTGATGCAACAGAAGGTTTCTTCGTAGGTAGAAGAATTGGAGATTACCATGAAGCTTGAATCATCCCCTATGGGAGAATCCAGTTCAGGTATGAGTCATATCTTGAGTCAGCTAACAAGTTTGTCTCTACAGGTCGAAGACATGAAGAAAGACAAGGGAAAATAAAAAAGAGAAGACATCTGGTGTGTCAAATGTAGATCAGAAGGTCGTGACAAGGAGCACTACGCTCTATTTAGTGAATACTTGGCTTCTGGAGCTTTGATCCCCTTGAAGCAAGTCACCTTACCTTGGTACAAAGTATGCATAAATCAACATCGCCCTGGTGAGTTCTACTACATGCAGAAATACGTTCAGACCCCTACAAAATTGTATTACGCATTCTATAAATCAGTAGGGCATGATGATAGAGATTGCAGAGCTTATGATCTCATGCATGAAATATCAAGAGACATATACAAGATCCAAGGTGAAGTACATCAAGAAGGAAACAATGCGCAATAAAACTCCCCAGGAAGAGGAAACTTCAATGCTCGCAGTGGATGCATAGGATGAGGAGGAGGAGGAGGAATGGGCCGAGGCCGAGGAAAAATAGTCTGTTATAACTGCACATAGCCAGGACATCTAGAAAGGGACTGTTAGAACCCTTGTACCACTTTCTGTTATTGCAACTCCTTCAAGCATGTCATTGAGGACTGCCTTGTACTACTAGCTAAGCTTAGGGAAAGATGCAGACCTCAGCAGAACTTGCAAATGTAACTAATATATGTTGAACCTCATGGAGTAGAACCTAGAGTCATTGTTATTACTTGAGGAGGCGTTTCTACAGGAGAGGATAGAATGATCCAAGGAAATATTGTAGAAGACTCAGGTATCAGGAAAGCTGCGGAGAAGACTCAGGATTTTGATGCGAGGAAAGAAAGACATATATTTGAGGAGGAAAGACATGAGTCCAAGGGAGACCAAGGGTCTTCATCAAAAACATGACCAAAAGTGAGAGAATATGGAATGCCTCAGGCATTTGATCAGTCAACTTCACCAAAAGGAGGAAGAGAGGTTAGTTAGCTCATCGAATTTTTATACACTTGTATTAAGTTGATTCAGGATGAAAATTTTTGTACAAGAGCTACAGAACTTAATCAAGCAGTATGAGCTAGGAGAGAGAGACCCCTTACTGAATAGGGAAGTACACCAAATTGGTAAGAAGAGAAGGACAAATAAAGAATTAAATTTGAATTCTCAGATAAGAGAATATGATATAGACTATGTGGTCCTCGACTTAGGGTTGGAGGTCAATGTCATGACGAAGAAAACTTCGGCACTAATGGGAAAAATGAGGTTGATCTATTCCCCTATCAGACTTAGGATGGATAATCAGCAGGCTGTCAGCCCATTTGGATGATTGGAGCATGTTCCTATGGACATAGACGGAGTTAGAACCTTTGCAGATTTTGAGGTAATTGAAATTGTTGATGACAGTTTCCCTTACCCTGCGTTGTTAGGAATCAATTGGGCCTTTAACAATTCCACTGTTGTTGATTTGAAGAAAATATGTATGACATTTGAAAGAGATGGCCTTAGGGTCATTGCACCTTTAGATCCATATGAGGTTCAACGATATACAATTCCCATCAAGGAAGAAGACCATGCATACAAACTGGAAAATATCTACAAACTAACAACCAGATAACACGATTACATCAACCCTACAGTCGATGAAAATCTGAGTTGGAGAAGTGACAACGCGTGTTCATCAGATTCAAAAGAAGCACTGGAGAACTGGAAGAACTAGATGTATGAAGTATCTACTAGAATATGTGTTAGATTAACCAGAGAAGTTCGCTGGATCGGCACAACAGTGAGTAAGTTACCCACATTTGATGGTTTGAATCCTTTAGAATCCTTCCTATCATACTTTGAAGCAAATGTACCAACACAATAGAGACTGTTGGCTATGTATGAGGCCTTGAAAGCTACACCAGCAAGATGGTGTGGGACACATAAAAGAAATATTACAGACTGGACACAATACCAAACTTTAATGACAACATGATTCTCAACACAAGCAGTAAGTTGCGAAGGTACACTGGTCGAAGTTTCCCAAAGGACCATGTACGAAGCTGCGAAGAGGGCTGGAGTGAAATTCCTTGAGAAAAAAGGGTGCACATATTCATTAATACGTTGGACATGACTCCTATCAACTATTACCTTCAAGCCAGATCTTTGATGACCGCAAGACATTGCACTTTCCTAGAGTCAAAAGAATATAAGTCATGGTAAGTCTTTGTGATTTTCAATCTGAGTTCATTCATGACAGTTTTGGGCATAAGATTATGAGATGCCCTTGAGTCCATCAGACAGTTACGCAACACCTTATCATGTATGTTCAGTGAGGTATAGAAGGGGGATGAATCATCTCTATCTTTACCAAATGACCTAATATGATTGTTTTCTTTTCATCTTGAAGATTTACTAAATTAGTGGAATGAGATGAAGGCTCGGGCTGTAACATTTTGGAGAGGCACCTTTTGAAGTCTTCATGCTTGACGAAATCTGAAAGGGGTACATGGATTCTAATTTTTTCGATTTCATGCTCAAAGTTAAAAGAGGAGAGGGGCTTTGGAATCTCCTTCACTTATGGGACAAGGATTTTGGTCACTGGTGAGGGGATCGATGCCTTCTTTTCCTTGATGTTGTCATATACATTCTTAACAAGATTTTCTTCTCTGGTAGGCTGGTCAGGGATGTCATACTTCCCTTATTTCTTCTTGGACCTGAGGTTATATCTATTTGGATTAGTGTTGGTTTTTTCCCCTTTACTCATCTCATTTAGTTGGCTGTCCATCAGAGACTCCTCATATGCAAATTGAGTTAAATGGGGAAATGAGGAGGTTGATTTCAGGATCAACCTCTTCTTCCTCTCCTTCTTCATTAGCAACAAGGTTATTTTGGAGAGGGGCCTGAATCCTCTGGTCATCCCTATATTCACCTCTTTGATCTCTTTGGATAATATGGGGCATGTTATTTGGTCTTTTGAAGTTACCCCTATTTTCAACATTAGGGGGATTCCTGTAGCTTTTTTTTCCTTCCAATTACAACCTTTCCATTCTAGCAGAAAGTGATTTTAGTAACTTGGTTACTTCATCCATTTGAGGGGGGGAAGCAGAGGAAACAGAGGTCGAAGCCTCAAAACTTCCCTTTTTCTTTCTCTATCAACCTTACTCCTAATCTTGTCAACTGCCAATATATTGGACTCCACTTCCAGGGATACATCTTGCATATGAGCCAAGGAAGTGGCTCTTCTTTCTCTTAACATGAGGCAAAAATCAGGGTCGAAAGCACTGGAATAAGTAATTTTGGCAGAGGTTTATGTGGGTTTAATATCAACAGGAATCTTGTTATACATTTTATTAAACTTCTTTGAAAAGTTAGAAATGGATTCCCCTTCTCCTTTCTTAAGTGATCCAAACTCTATAATATAGTAAAGGAAATATTTTTTTATCCCCCCAATGTCTTAATAATGCATCATCTAGGGATTCAATCCTGTCAATAGATCCAGGAGCCAAGGCCCTAAGCCATTTTCTAGCCTCTCCATCAAGGCTATGAAAAAAAATCCTCATCCATACATCTTCATCTACAATGACATAGTTGTCTACATAACTACAAAAGGCTGCAAGGTGCTCTTCTGCGGTTATGTCTCCCTACCCCGTGAACTTGGGAAACTATTTGAGGTAGCCACCAACTAGGAGAGAATTCATAGGCTGAGGCATGACAAGAGGGGCGTATTTGGAAACCACTATGGCATCCATTCTGTTCCTAGGGGGATTAGCACCCACCATTGGGATGTGAACTGGAGGAGAACCCGGAGGGGAAGGATCTTGGACAATTAAGAGTGGAGTTGTGTTTCTGGGAGAAAGGGGAAACAACTGATTGCTCAGAGAAGAGATTGCAGGGATAGAGGGAACATCAATTTCCCCTTCTGTAAATGCAACCACTCTAAGGGGGAGGAGTGGTAAAGCCCGAGGTGGGAAAATATTATGAGGTCCTAGGTTTAAGCCATGGTACAACTTCAAGGGAAATATGAGTGACAAATATTTCTCCCTCCAATCCAAGACCAGGAGAGGAGAAATCAACATCAACACTCCCAAACTTTAAACTTTGGGAAACTCCAATATATGGTATAACAGGAGAATGAGAAGCAGATATTGGAGTTTCTATAGGAGGATGATGAAAATCATCAGAAATACCTGGTTCAATAGCTAAAGTACCTTCCTGAAGGGGATTTCATCTTATGATAATTTTCTCCGGGTCAACTTCAGGTGTTGCTAGAGGAAGCTATGGAGTAGGCCTTGTGTGTCTGCCTTTCAAAGCCACAACTAAAACAATGGAGTCGCTAGGTGTAGGTTGGAATATTCAATGGTTTTGATGTCTGATGCACCTTCAGAATCATAAACTCTTTGTCATTCCATCCCAGGGAAAAGTATTCAATTCATTCCTCGACAACGATGCCAGAAATGTTAGCACTAGAAGTCACCTTCAAATTGCGTTGAAGGTAAGCCCAATACCCTTCAGTTTATATGTCATAGTAAATAATTTAAAGGAGGTCAAATGGGAACAGATTCAATATAATATTGTTTTAACTCAGAAAATTGGACCAACACGCATACGCATGTGAGGTATTGATTAACTTCAGTTAGTAAGTGGAAATAAGGGTGAGTAGGAGGAAGAATTGGTGAGGAGAATGTAGAGGTATGCTATGGACATCAAGTCTTCCAGCAGCCTAAGGAGAAAAAACTCAGAAAACAAGGTCCTCTTGGATTCGAAGTTTCAGGAACTGAAGAACGTTAGAACAAGATTGCAATCAATCATACATCACAATACAACTATAACAATCCATGTGAATCCTTCAATCATGGACACTTCAATATCATAGGCAAACAAGATGAAAAAGAAGTCGACTTTCATTAAACAAGAAGTCTCATATCAAAATATATAACCAGAGAACCATAATCTTCATCAAAAGTTTTACAATACGGGAGCCTAACTCAACGATCGACCATAACAAAATATCAAAATTACATTTTTATACTCAAACATGACTACCAATACTAGAGGAGTGATCGCGTCATGCAATGAAGGATTTACGTATGAAATTTCCATGCAAACTATGCATGCAACCTTCTGTCAGACACAAGCTTCTTTTGTCTGGACCTTCTCTGTCAGACCGCGCATGCATTTCTTTGTCAGATGCATTCCCAGGCTTTCCAGTCCTTCTTGGATTTCCATTTATGAGAGAAGATGATGTTTCAAACACCTCCACATACTTCATTAACCACTTACATCGGGATTAGGCTGGGCCTGAGTCAACTCCTACACCTGGGAAATGTGTTGGTCGCACTCTGAAACTGTGCCGCTAGGATCCTTGCTAGATACTAACGATGGGGGGCACTCGAGGTGACTAGTGCAGACCAAAAAACTACCACACATGCAAGGCAACCATGTGGAAGGATGCAGCGATAGAATGGTGACTGGGAAAGCATGGGAGCCAATCATGTTGGAGCTGAGGTGTAAAGGAGTGAGGGTGATGTGGCACGGGAAGAGGATGTGGAGGAGGAGGGGTGTGAGTGGTCAGGGAGGACACGATGACATGACGGATTTGACACAGAGGGGAAATGAAAGACACATGTTGGGATGTGATACGGGAGATGTGACAGTGGGAAGGGGACAGGCACGCGAGTGATGTGAGTGGGGGATAGGTGGCGGCGGGAGCGTGGGTGGTAT